>JAFBJQ010000588.1:378987-452106 GCA_016785345.1 Trinectes maculatus | reverse complement strand
ACACCAGATGGCGCATCGCAATTACACATGGCCTTTTCTCTTGGCCCGATGACCTTTCACCTTATGAACAAGAAAAGCGGAAGTCCGATAGCTAGCGGCCAGTTGTAAACAACTGTTTGTATTATGTTTTGGTTTTAATGGCGGAAACCGGTGATTGTGCTGAGCGGAAAGACGTTGTTATATTGTCTTGTTTGTGATTTGACCGCGGACATATTAGCGCACGGGACTGAGCTGAACGTGAAGCTACAAGCTAAAGATCCGTCTGTACACAAAACGTATTAAAACATCCAATGTAAAACCGACTTTGTTGTCGCAGCAAATTACAAATAAAACAATACAGTCAACTACTGGACGACCTGTTCGCATGATTCCGTCTTCGTGACTCTTATTTTGAAAAGTTTGAGAAGCCATGTCCCCAGTCATTGGCTCATAAAGCACATGAATTAGAATTGGAGCTTATTGATCTCCAGTCTGACTCTGTCCTAAAGGACTGTTTCATCTCGGTCATAGTGGATCAGTTTTATGCCTTAATGAACGAGACAGTGTTTTGAAACAGCCAACAACTGGCACGGACAGAAGATGTAGCCATTATTGAACTATACTGATGTGTGATGGACAGAAACACAACTGCTGCCACAGAGACCAGCTGACTGATGCACTGAACCAGCAACACTGTCCCCATGAAATACATCAATGGTGAGTTGTTTTTATTTATTTATTTATTTATTAAAGAGTGGGGAAACGGAAGTATATTTCACACACATGTCTCAGGATTTACGCTCGCCCATTTTCACCTAATTTAGTAATGGTCTGGTTTCAAAAACCAAATGTGGCCCTTGAGCCAAAAAGGTTTGCCCACCCCTGTTGTAGTGGATACAATACTACATATACTAAATATACCCTATACTATACTATACTATACTATACTATACTATACTATACTATACTATACATGTACTACTATGACTACACTGTACCCCCACATTTGTTTTAGTGAATTTGCACACAAGTAATTTTCCTGACATTCATTCAAGACCGTGTTGCACAAACCCTAACCCCAATGAAAGCCACACAAGCAAAGCTACATTTCAGAGTCAAACAGTCTAATTAACAAGAATTCATCCATAGGTGAGTCTAATTACTCATTATCACAAGTGTCTAGCAGACAATTGGAAACTGGACTTGAGTACAGTGGTTCCTTTTCACCCATTTATGCTGTGCACTGTAAGATTTGAAGTACAGTAGTGTGCATCCAACTGATTATTGGATTTATTTGCTTCGTCTTAAAAGTGAAATTTTCATAGCTGAACATGCTGGCTCTGCTTTCTTGGAAATCGCATAGCAGACATGTTCATGTAATGTTAATATAGCAGTAATAGCAGCAGCCAATGGAGCCTCATGCTGGGCTGTCTGAAAAAACACTTGCACACTGCTTTTCTTTTTTTTTTTCAAGGGAGCTAAATTGGTTCATCCACTGTAAAATGGGAGTAAGAGACAGATGAAAGTGAATATGAAGCTGTGCAGATTTATCCTGCTAAATAGAGTAGGGATCTCTCTCCTCTTTCGCCCACCCCACCTCACCCGCCTCGCCGGTCTGTTCAGCCTTGCTGGTCACTCTCCCCAGAGAGGACTGTAGCATTATTCAAATGCACTTCATGGTCAGGGAATGCAACTCTGGAAACTCTCATTTTCACCGCCCCCTCACCCCCACCCAAATGCTCCTGCCAGCCCATAGAGTTATTAGCCCTTTAATCACACACAATCAGACATGCTCACACAGATATCTCGATTTGAGGAGAAAAAGGGTGGAGAGGGACTGGATCTCCGACTGACATAACAATTCCAGGAAACAGAGTGCAGTCTGGGAGGCAGAGCAGATATGTGGACATATGGGCTGATGTAATGAAAAGCAGAACTTTCTCACTCCCGAGCAGTGTGACCCCCTCAAACTCTGAAACCCTGCCTCCCTGTTTTTGGCTGAGTTCCCACGGAAGCGAGCTTAAATGTCTGCGCGTGCACGCGCACACACACACACACACACCTGTCCACCCACCCACCAGCCTCTGCATTCTTGCTGACTATTTGAACTTTTCAGTGAGGGCAGTCTACCTTGGAGGCATTGACCAAATGTCAGATGTTATTAGTCAATGCCTCATTCATAAATATTACGACTCAGGCTGCTGATGTTCACTGGTGAAAGCACACAACTTTTGTCTTGGAGAACACACTTTACCTCACTGGAAAATATCTCCAAAAGCACAATATCAATATTTCTCACAATACGAGTTTCATTAAAAACTTCCTGATGGGAAATGACGTCATCATATTATTTGTAATGAGAAGCTTAATCCTCACGTTCCCCCTATTTTACTTACTTTTCTTATCCATTAGGTAATTCATTATAATATCATAATGTCAAAAAGAACATACTGTATTACTGTGGGTTTTTAAAAAAATGGACCAGTATTAATGAATGAATGTAATTTATACTATTTCTAATTATTTGATAGCTTTTAGGTCATTAATAGTAATTTCAGGACAGTCAAGCAGATGACTGGTATCCATGCCTGACTAAAAACTGTTTTTGTTCAGTGGATGCTATTTTCAAATATTATTTTCAATTAAAATGTCACTGCAGAGACTGATTCCTCTTATGCAGCTGCAAAAAAAAAAAGTAAGTGCAGTGAAAAAAGGCTGTTTTTCTTTTTTTCCCCCCCTGAATCTCCCATCTGCTGTTCAAGCTGTCAGGATGAAGACAGTGGTCTAAATCCAGCGTGTCGTCCCAGGGACCACAAATGTCACCAGAAAAACAGTGGGACAAAATGTACTGTATACCAGACCTGAGCCTTCACAACAAGACCTGGTTGTGCAGACGTCTAAATAAAATCACCCAATCACTCAGATCTTGCAACTATTTAGCCCTGAAATTTACATTTTTATGATGATTAATTTGGACATTGAAAATGGCAACTTTACACGGGCCTTATATCAGCAGCGTTGCTATGGTAACCAATGCTTACGCTGCCTCTTGCCTAAGGCATAATTAGGAGGAGGAGAGGGAATGGGTGCCAGATAACATCAACTATCACAGACAAGAGGGTGTTATCTACACATGGCATGAAAAAGACAACTTTGACCTTGACACACAACCATATCAGATTGTGGAAACACAATTAAACACAATACAATTAACTTATCTGCTAATTAACAAATATTGCACTGGTTATTCTGCCTCCTTGATTCAGTCTTTTTTGTAAGAACAGCACAAGCTTTTTCACATTTTGCTATGCTATAAGACTTTTAAAAAACACACACCGGCGTTAGCATTCACTACCCTTTGACATGGCATTCTGGTCATCATTATTTTTCAGTCATCCTTCTAAAGGGCTTTTCGTGCCCAATTACTCAGTTTTTGTTCTTTCACTCCCTCCAACCACACATCTGTGAAAAATGTCAGCGATTTGCCAGCCCCCTTCCAGATAACTATTTCTGATAATCATTCTTTGGCCGCTGTGGGGGCACCTTTGCCCTGAGTGCAGACTAAGTGAGACTGACAGTATGACAGCACAGTAATTAACAATCTTGAACTTTTGTTTCCAGACTCAAATATTTCAGTAATTCCACCAATAGTGGCCCTCAACAACATGAATGTGATCGTGGACCACAGAGAAAAGAGAAGTAGAGTAGATCACATTTACGTGCCTTCCAAACCCTAAACATCCACAGAGAGTAAATGTTCACTGTGATGTGTAATTCTCCAGTCATTCTGTCAAGCAGACTGTTGAGTTAAATTGAAATTACGCTATTGATATCGCAGCCATAACGTCTCACTTGATGGACGTTGGGACAATTTAAATGACTGATCCGTGCATTATGCGAACCTCCGCAGTCAGACCCCTGGGAAAAGTCTGTTTCCAAAATACGGTCAAAGGTCACTGAACACAGAGGAGTGAAACTGCATTTCCCAGACTGGAAACACGAACTTCTCGTCTGTAGTTTTCCAGGAATACCGTAAATTAAAAAACACATTTGCTTCAAGCAAAACTTGCATACAAAGTTTTTGCATCAGCCATAGGAGGGAAGGTTGGAGGTGGAGGAAAACGTGTACCACAGACTTTTTTTTATTTTTGCTACATAACGATGTTGTCGCTTTGAAGACTTTGATGCAGAGTATATCACTCCACAACTTGCTAAAAATGGTCCTGCTACACTCCTGCTGCAGGGTGGGAGGCAACAACAGAGCACACTTTGAACCTGGAACAATTTACATTGTTACAGCTGGATCAATGCCTTCATAGCATCTGGATGTAGAACTGCACTTGCAAATACACTACAATGTTATCACACACGCAGACACGCACAGACACACAGAGAGTCTATGTTTATCTAAGTGGAGAAGCTGGCTGTATTCCCTAGTGTAGTTGTTTTTGAATGGCCTCCATGTTGGAGTTCTGGTGGTTAACGAGTGGTTTTGCTTTAACTGAGTCTGAAGTCGTGGTCTGACTCATAGATTCCTTATTATCACGTTCAAACCAAGACCAGGGGAACATGATGTGGTGATTTCCAGGACAGTATTGTTGCATGTTTCCTGTTCAGCCGCACTAATTTATGCTAAAATCCGACATTTACTACAAACTGGGAATTGTCCAAATTTGGCGCAGTAAAAGAAAACCGTTTCTTATTTTACGAATCTCATTTAGTGACGAGGGAACGACATCGTAAAACTCAATCTAACGTAAAATTCGTAAAATGAAAACAGTGTTAAAGTGCAAACTGGGAAAGTACAATCTATTGCACGGGTGAAGGGGTTTGGGTCACGACCTGCCTTTTTGGTTTAATGGTCGTCTATAACTCACATCACCAGGCACACATATTATGAAATCCTGTGCCGCCCCAGCCCCACATCTTAAGTCAACAAATGCTTGTTCAGAGCAATGCTTCCAGAGGGTGACATAAATTGAAAGCAGCTGTTTAAAGCAGTGCAGCTGCAGACAGGCCAGTTTAGCAATGAAGATCTACTGCAACGTGAAATCTAGAAAAATGCACAAACAACAGACACAGTCAAGACCCAGAGGGCAAACACACAATTGTCTATTTTACAAAATTAGTTCGCAACTTTATTCTCATTGAACATGGAGTGTCCTTTATCTAATATCAGATATCAGTGTATTGGAAATAATCTACCATCCTCCGAAAGCTTTAAAGCCCACAGATTACTAAGTCGCACCATTGCCTTTATATAATTCATCTGCTTCGACCTTAGCTCAAGCGAATGGCTGCAAATATAAAAGCGTAAAGAAATTCCACTTACAATGCCAGTCGTTTTTTTACTCTTATCCTGATGGAGAATTCTTCACGTTTGGCTTCAAACTCCCACGGTTCCAGCAGCAGTTGCAGGCGAGCTGTTTACATTATCACTTTGAAGAGGTTCGTCTGGTTTCTCAGAAGAAAGGCAACTGCTGCTTTGCCTCTGATCTCCTGAACTCCCTGGGTTCCTCTGTGACAGTGGCTGCCTATTCTCACAGGAAATCAAGGAATCCTGTCAGACCAGGTTCTGGAGACCAAACTCTCAGATGAGACTGGACTGGATTGGGAAAAAAAACCCTTAGAGGCATATATTCTGCATATATAAAACATATGTGATCCAAAGCTTCTCAAATCTAAATTGCTCGCATGTCAGTATCTAAGTCTAAATGGAGGAAAACTGCAGATATCTGCCAGGCATATTTTTCCTCTGCATATTGAGCATGCCTCATGTTCTAAAATTTGCTTTCCAGGAGGACATTGCACACAGTGAATGCTTGCCTGCTGTCACCTCCTCCCACATACTCTCTTACAGTGAATGAGTAGGATGTGCTGCTCTCCCCTCTCAGTGCACCAACTGAATATATCAAGCATCTGAGGAGTGCATGATATTGCTGTGGAGAGGTACAAAAATAAAAGGAAGGTATATGCTGTGGGCAGTGGGTTTACAGTCTGAGTATGGCAATGTTGCACAGTGATGACAAACACTATATCAGTATACAGTATATGGGAGACAGCAGTCTTTTATAGCCTCTGATAGGTGGGCCTGTTTTTCTCATGAACCATTAAGCAACAGCATCGTGTGAAAACCTCCTGTGCAGATTTCAGCTTATACTATGTCAATATGGCTAAAATATTTTATTCACTCAGCAAACACAGATATTATCAATCTAAAGAAAACCCAGATGTTTTGGAATGGAAACGCAACAGGAAACTTTCCTCTGATGATTTTATTTTTGTTGGCAGCGGCTTACGAGTTAAAATTAGATGGTTCTCTTTACCCGCCCGCTATGCTGTTGTTGTCTTTGCGCGGGTTGATAAAACATTAATTTCCTGTGCTTTCTGTAATCACAGAGCCACACCCACAGGATGGCCCCAGTCAACCCAACGAGGTCAAAGGTCACCGGCTGATGACGGCAAGGTATGAAGATAAACGTCCAAATGGTAAGGATCCGAAATGTTATACATACCTTCATAACTTTGAGGATATTGCATTTTTCTTTTACCCACACACACACAAATGCACATACACACAAACGCACCCGCCCACGCACACACGCAAAACGTGAGAGAGGCTGAAAAAAGTTTCTAAAACCGCGTCATGTCTTGTGAAACTTGTCAAATGCTAATCCTACACTACACTGCCATCTAGTGAGGGCTCAGCAAACATAATGAGAGACTACAATGGATGTCACCTCTTCGTCTGTGTCACCTCCCGTCACAAATGCCCGCTCACTTCCTTTTTGGACAGGCTGAACCTAGCTATCTGGAAAATCTGGAAAATGAGGAGCTCGGGGCAGTTGAGGCAGGGAACGTCACTCGGCAGCTGGCAGCTTAGGGCTGTGAGCTTTTCTGCTTCAGATTTGGGCAAAACACAGTTTGTTCTAGTGAAGAGTGGCAGGCAGTCGGACACGTCGTGTTGTTGACAGGCTTGGCAGACATGACAAAATGGCACAGCATCACTGTAACAATAGTGTATATTAAAATATTTTAGAAGTCTTCTAGATTGGAATATCATGTATCAATATATACACCAAGTCATGTGTACTAGAGGTTGTAAAGGTCAACCGCAGGGAAAACACAACATGTCTAAAACACAATCGTCAAGAGTTGTGTCTGTGTTGAGTTCAACTTTGATTTGATTTTCCGTCCTTAGTAACCTCCGACTGAAAATCAGATTCATGAGGATTTAAGCACAAACATGGCCGCAATATATGAAGGATCTCTGTAGGTTCACAGAGACATCAGTGACATGATCTCAGAAATTGGCTACAACGAGACACCCCTCAGGAATTTGAAGGAATATTTGAAGGAATCTGTCAACTATGTCGACGTGCCACTAGATATTTATCATGACACAGACTGTTATACACATATAAGCTCCACGAATGCTATGATGATTTTAACGAGCGGCGATGAGCTTAACCTTTGAGGAGTAATTCATGTTGGATCAAATTAATTTTCTGCTAAGATGTTGGTCTAACGATAAGCTTTGGATCCCAGAAAACACTAAGTAGCATGAAGGGATTAGCCTCCTTGAAAGATATCGTCAGTGACGACAAACATGTAGCGTACTAGGCTGCAACAGGCAAGAGGGTGCACTGCAGATTTTTCAGCAGACATATTTTACAGGGTATTGCAACTGTACGAGCGACTGCGACTTGTCAGGAACACGGGCATCAAACCCGCGCATCGCTTCAAAACATGTAAACAATCACACACGCCTTTGAGAGGGCTGATGTTTGCGTGGCATCTCCTTAATCTTGCAGTGTGTGTGTGTGGGGTGGGGTGGGGTGGGAGGGTGGGGGTGGGGGGGGGGGGGGGCGTACTAGGCTGCAACAGGCAAGAGGGTGCACTGCAGATTTTTCAGCAGACATATTTTACAGGGTATTGCAACTGTACGAGCGACTGCGACTTGTCAGGAACACGGGCATCAAACCCGCGCATCGCTTCAAAACATGTAAACAATCACACACGCCTTTGAGAGGGCTGATGTTTGCGTGGCATCTCCTTAATCTTGCAGTGTGTGTGTGTGGGGTGGGGTGGGGTGGGGGGTGATCATGTGACGGCAGAGTGGCAGAGATAGTCTGGGACAAATGAGCTGCCTCTTGTCAGGAGGAGATGCTGCAGATGCGAGCTCTGGTTCTTTTTGAGCTGCTTTCATTTTGGCAACAACAAGAGCAGGCACCACCAGCGCTTGACTGCTGTCGCTGCTGTTACTTATCACAGAGCCCAACAGTTTGTAAATAAATCAAAGCTTCCCCCTTGGGGCTACAGGGCTATGCTCTTTGTATTCAAGAACCTTTGCAGTGTGCCATTCCCCGTGCTTGTTCAAGCACTTGCGAAGACTTTCGCAATGGTTATTTGCACCACAAGCAGCAACGGCGACAGAAACGTGAGGATAGGATGCAAATATTAATCAGGCTCCCTCTTGGCTCCATCTACCCCCTGACCAGATCTCAGTGCCTGCCCTGCTCGCCACGACTGGAGAGTAGAATAGATGTGATGTAAAAGGCAATGCCCTCATGTGGCAGGACGGACGGGGTGGTGTCAAAACAAATTCCCGTGTTCTTGAAGAATGAAGTGTTGTTGTGGTTGTCATGGAGCAAACTGGGACGTGCGCCTTCCTTGATTACAGATAGATTTTTGTCATTTATAGATATTGTTAGCCTTGGTTTTCTATTAATTTGCTGTGTGTAGCCTTGCAATATCTGAAAAAAAAGATTCTTACTTCAATATTGTATTCATTTTACCTGTGAGTGAGCAATAAGCTCAGATACTGGCAGTGCTGTAGCATTAATACGGTATATGGGTAGATGAAGATTCCCCTCAGAAATGACCCAAACAATAGCCTTGGCCGGCGGCAGCACCACAGTAGAGATTTAAATAACTCACTTTCTTTTAGACAATTATGCCGTCGCCATCACAAACAATGTGAATAGACTGGGACAGGTTCAGTCAGGAGGACATGAGAAACTTCTCCTAACTCTGCCTCTCTGGCTTAGTGGCTGTTGTTGAACTCAATAAACAGCTCTTCATTTCACCCCCCACTTCATGTCAGGGGCTGCCCTCGATTTCCCCTCATTTAATGAGAGACCCTTACCTTCATAGTCCACGCGCACACAAGGAGTTCAACAAACACAGTTTCATACATATATTACTCCCTACACCGTGCTGCAGATTGCCAAAGCCAGCAAGTTGGAGGAGCCACAGTATCTCCTGAGGTGACTCCAGACCTTAATTACCCAAGGAACAGAGGCATAGATGGATATCTAAGACAACGCCACACTGAGTGCTGCGCTGCCTACGAATCCCAGCAAATAATGAGGAAGCAGGGGTAAAGACAGGAAAGCAAACTTCATTAAAGTGAAAAGCATTAAAAGCCCCCGCCCCCCCGCAGCACCGCAAACCTGGCCGAAGCCCAGACTCATTGAGGCGTCAGACCTAGTGGTATCAAACTGAAAGCGACTTTAAGACTAGGATTTGGAATCAAGCCCTTATCTTCCTTAATTTCCCAGTTTTGGATTAAAAACGATAATTGCCTGATGGTGGAAATCCCTGATCTGGAGCACTACCAACACATAATCAATTGTCCTTTGGCTCGAGGCCTTTACCCGCTAAGCTAATATCATGTAAATCTAATTTAAATATCTAAGGGGACGTAATGCCTAGGATGCGACGACATAACTCGATTAGTGCAGGTAATATAAGAGCTGATTTGAGATAAATATTTAACACATGCCGACAAGCTTTCTGCGTTTTCTAGGTCAGTGGATGATTCCCAACAATGGGGTTTAAAACGTATTTTCTTCTGGTAGTCTGTAGTAAAAATAATAAGGGAACGTGCCATTAAAAGTTACTCTCACTAACTTTTAATGACTGAAATGATCTGGATGATCACGCTCTCACTCTGTGAACTGTAGCGCTTTGATATGCCATATAAGATAGCATTAAAAACAATACAAGTAAAAGTAGGGCCTATTTGGAATCTGAAGTACACCACCATGTTATTCACATCGGCTAATTTAGATTTATACCCGACAGGTCAAAAAGTGTTTTTGGTGAGGTTTCAGTTGATAAGAAATATATTTTTAGAATATATTTGTCCTCTCAACTGCCGAGATTTGTATAAATATGTCGCCCTTTTTTCAGTTGTAGGTGTTCCTGCATATGCACCTATGGAAGAAACTCTGCATTTGTTGTCTGGGTATAGTCTCTGCAGCATCCTCGTGGAAAAGACTGTTAAACTATACATGTGCACTGGCAGCACATGTCCAACTCGCACCTGAACCCCGAGTGGCCTTTCATGTGACTCTTGAGTCTTTTCGTTGTGCTAAAAAGACACACTGTTACCGTAGCAGAATTATTCAGCTGTGGGTTGTGTTTACATGGATGGGCACAGACATAAATGGCGTATTCATCCTTTATTGGCGTCTTTGTTGTTCCACATCAGCATTGTACCTTTTAAACGAAGCATAATTATGGCTGCGTTTTGTGTTTGGTCGGCGTCATGCGAGGACAACTAACCGTTCAGAAAATAAATTCTGGAAGTGACTTAATTTTGTACTAAGTAGCAGCTCGGTGAGGCTACATAGGCACTGTGGTCCTTTGAGCTAAATGCTAACTACAGCATTCTAACATGTCACTGCCAAAGAGCAGCAGAGGAGGTGATTTTCACTTTTGTGGGCATTTGGTCATAAACCTAGAAGAGCTGGGCAAATTAAAAATAAAAAAAAACTTAATGGGGAAGGTAGATGAACGTTAATGGAACAATATAACTGTTATAATTTATCCTGAGGCAAATTTGAGTGGTTGTAAAATATTTCATGGGGTAGACAGGGGATCACCAGAGTCATTATCCATGAACATCTATGGAAATATGGTGCCTCTCCATGTTGGAGATGTTGATATATGCTGTATATTCCACAGAGAAACCAGTGGGTTAAGAAGCAGTTTCGTTTCCATTCAACTGATACTGAGATATTTCACACTGGACCCAAGTACAGACGTTACCAGGAACCGCTCAAGTCTTTCCTTGAGGTCTTAAACTGTAGTATGATGGGATACCAGGACGATAAACTAGAAATGAAGATGAGTCATTGAGAGACAAGTTGCTGCCATTGTTCCTGCAAAGTGCTTTTCCTCTGACCTGCAAGAGCTCTACCGGTGTAGAGGAGGTGCTTCACAGTCTCTGGAATCAAATTCAGTCTGACTTCTGAACTGCTGTTACCTATGCAGCTTTAAAGATAAAAGCACGGCGGGAGTCACGTACTTTATAGGATACAGAATAGGTCTGTCAATGCAGAATGCAGCAAACAGTCTCCGGAGTTCAAACTTCACTTAACTCTGGCCACTGCTGACAGTCTAGATTCCCGGATACAATTAATCTCAGGTGGTACTGCAGTGTTTCAAATGCACAAAAGGGAAATGAGAGAATAGGATTAATGATTTTCTTTCTTTTGTTGACAGGATTGTAAAATCGAGTAGAACCATTCGATGTCAATATTCAGGAGATTTTCATCATGCACAAAGCAATTGTTGATGCAGCTGAATTGTCAATGATGTGAAAGCGCTGCTTTATCATGCAGGATAAAGAACTGGGTGTCATTACTGTGGCAGGATGTATTCTGAGTTGTTGTTTTTTTTTGTAACAAACATACCGGGTGAGATAAAACCCAGTTGTGCATTGAATTGTCAGAAGCCTTATCAGATAACGCTCAATCATCTTTTGGGAGAACTCTTTTGCCCTCTGAGACATTAGCGGAGTATATTTATACATCAGCATTTTAAATATTGTGTCGCAAGACAGCAACAGCAAAATGCGTTTTTTATACTATAATGTTTTCAACACATTATAGTATTAAAACTATAATGTGTTGTGACTGGTCAGACAACGTCTAACAATAAGGATGGGATTTATTTTGGGGATGCAGCAGAACATAAAGTGTATGTATGTATATACATACAGTATGTGTGTCTGTGTGTGTGTGTGTGCGTATGTGTATATATACACTACTCTGCATGCATTTTGTTTTTTTATGACCCATGCTCTCAGTGCTGTAGACACGAGTTAGACCTCACTTTTTATTTCCAAGCCGTTGTTTTTTTACGTTGCGTGAAAATGGTAAAGTGTAAAAAACCCGAGGGGATCTTTAATCATAACTCACGGTAATGAAAGTAATAGATGGAAATGAAAGTCCTGTTTGGTTAATGATATATAGCCCAGGGGTCAGAGCCGTACCTGGTGCTCTTCGATGTCGTTGTCATTATCAGAGACGAACATGGTTAAATGAAAGAATTAAGGTCATGGTCTTCAGTATCCAGGCTCTGATTCATGTTAGCCCACTGTCCTGGGATTTGAACTGTAGCTCTTTGAAGACTAACTTCAATCATTTTAATGAGTTCATCATAATGCTGCTGCCTGAGATGTCCCTGATGTCACTGTAGGGTCTACACTAAATATATTCCATTGTTGTAAGCATTGATTTTTTTCCCCTCCGATACATATGTCTTTAATGAGGTGGGTCTTTTCCCTGCTCCTCAGAGGCAATCGAGAAGACTGCATGATCCCTGGTGGTGCTGAAACACAGGCCAAAAGTAGAACCGTGCATTGTGCACACTTTTACACTGGTATCACCAAATCAATGCAATGTTCCTCATGATGATAATTATCATCGATGGTTTTTGCCACATGCACTTATATACAGTCAGCACTTTAAAGGCTTTTACTTTTAGGTAGTATGTATACAATACACTTGTGAATATTATATAGTAATCACTTAAAAACAGGCTCAGAAACAGTGTCCACTGAAGGGAGAACTACAGAAGTTGTAGTGTCAGGATGCTCACGTTGACAATGCTAATGTGCAAGTTCAAATTTTGACCTGATGGTGGTGCTAGATGAAAAATGATTGATTGCTGAATATATAATGGCAACTAATTCAGTAGTGTTTAAGACATTTTGCTAAAAGCACAAGTGTGAACCTCATGGTGACAGTTAATCCACTAGGGATATATCAGTCGAGACCCAGCTGGTGGATTGACCCACAAAGTGACCGACATGGTTGCCCCATCCTACAGACATAAACTTAATATAGGTAACATTATGTATTATTCAAAGCTGATGTTGCAATAATTTCTGGCTCAGTATCTGTATCAGCCCTGATACCCATGAAGGAGCAACGGAGACAGCATGTGTTGTAAAAAAAAAAAAAATATATATATATATATATATATATCTATACACACACACACACACACATATATATATATATATAAATCATAAATTGCGTAATTACATATGAGAGTGATATAGATCATCATAGAGATGATGCTGTGCTGTTTTTAATGTCTCTCCTGCATAACCCACACACTAATCAAAACTCTCTTTGACTTTGTAATTTGGTCTGTGTTGTCTGTTGTTACTTACAGTGTGTGACGGCAGTTTTGACGAATATCTTTAGGCAAATTAATGGCTTGCCCATTTTTAAAACTCCACCGGCCTGGGATCTAACAAACAAATGAATCAATTTTGACTGAGTCACAATGCAATTAAACCATCATTAAGGCTTTAATTTAGAAAAATAATGAGACTAGAACACTGAGAAACTTCACTTTTAAATCCCTATTTAAATCAGGGCAGCATAAACTACACGCAGATCCATGTACTTTCAAAGTGACTTTGACGACTTTGTGTGTCTTTTTTTTTCTTCGCAAAACATTTATTTGAAATCATTGTCGAACAACCCACACAGGGTTTCTTCTTGATGGTTAAACGCACTCATGTGAATGTCATAAGTTATTTATTCATTCTAAAAAAGTGTGCCACAGAGAAGGCTTTTGTGCTACGTCAGACTACATGAAAAAGGAAATTGTGCTTCTTTCAGTATTGCGAGTTCAGACATTTTGTCTTTAATTATTTCATTTCATGTTAACAATTTGAAAACATTCCCTCCACATTCAAAAATCCATAAATGAGAACATTTCTTGGTGTCCCTTTTAAACCTTCCGTCTCCATTCATAAAACATAGATAGGTTGACATCTCTTCGGTGATGGCTGACTGATTGTTGTTTGCATCAGATAATTTTCTGGACCCTCTCACTGCAAACCAAATAAATAGCAGTGCTTTCAATGCAGGGGCAAATGGTTACTTACTGCAGTCTCTGCTGCAGTGAGAGAAAACTCCTCCTTCCAAAACTGGTCCCTGAGGACGCCTGTCTAAATTTTAAGACAAAATTAATTTTCTCTGATGTAAGAGGCACACGCAATAGTTGCCTCCCTGTGGTGTTATTCTTGAGACTTACATTTAAATAGCTACCTCTGACCATGAGTTAAAATAATGCTGATCTTTACCATTAACTGTATTTCCAGTGCTGTCGAATCAAAAATGTTCTGCGCAGCCACTGTTTGCCATTTCAGTCTTTCACAACACAAAGTATCAGGAGTGAAGTTGTACAATGATGAGCTCATGCAGTCGCATTAAGAATCGGTGTCATCACCCCGACACTGAATACTGATGCCTCCATTAATAGTCTGTTGACGTCATAGTATGGCTCCTCGTACAGATTAATTTGAACCTGCATAAGGTATGTGAATATATTGCTGATGGCCCTGACAACTCTCTTTTCTCACACCTTTGATACAACTCGAGCGAGGAGTCGCAAGCCTTCGCGTGCGCTTTTCACAGATGCAAATCTCAAAGGAGCGGCGGCGCGTGTGCTATGACAGTTGAGATCGGGACGACAAAGTCTCACACTTTTTCTTCTTTGTTTTTTTTCCCTCCTCTTTCTTTTTTTTTCCATTGGATTGGCTACAGAGAATAGGTTGAGTCTTCCCAATTAGCAGGTTTCTGTAGAGGTGTTGTGACAGTCACCGAACACAATTCACAGTTGTTAAACCTTATCTGAAGTCACCGTCTGTCTCTAACAAAGACAACGTTAAGACCGATAATAATCAAGAAGACTATATGAAGCGATATATGAAGCATTGTGGTAATTGATTGACTGTGTTAGGATCAAAGATGGTCAAATCCCAGCAGCACATCTGTTCAAGCTGTTTACACAGCCCTCATGAAATTGCTGCCAGCCATTGGAAACCAGTGGCTGATCACACCGGCCTATTGCAAGGTGGTGGGAGACCTGCACAGCTTAGGCAAAAGCATAAGACAGCTTGTAATGGGGAGAATAAGAAAAGTGAGATTGGTGCTGTTCTTAGAGGTGCTGTGGCTACACTCATAATTATCTGATGGGAAGCACTGAGAGATGTCTGGATGAAAAATGGAACAATGCCATTTCTCAGATCTCACAAACCTGTCGCATATGAAGCATGTTCATCGCTCTGGTTTTTATCTCACTAACAAAAACCCACTCCAACTTATTCTTCTTCCCTGGCACTGTGGGAATTGTGGCTGCACCTTCAGAGTGTGAGCCAGAGTCTGCGAGAGGTTGTGGTATAGTGCTGGTGACTTTTCGTTTTTTTGAGAACCATAAATTGAAAGAGTGAGTGGAAATGGTCCAGTGCAGTAAGCTAAGCAGAGTAAACCGACTGCTGGTGATAGCATCATCTCTCACCCGCATGCAGACCTGAGAGCAGTGGCGACCTTCTCCTCTAACCCTTGGCTAGAAAGTGGATCTTTCCCAAAATGGCAGGTTTTTACTTTAAACAGAATACTTTTACCATATTTCTGTCTCATCAAGGGATATGGGGCAATGCGGGAATGTTGGAAAACAGTCAAAAAGATAAGTTGACCTGGGACTTTAAGGCTCTCCGTGCCTGACTGACGGGCAGACTAGTTTAATAAAGCACATTCAACTTTATCTTCTACTGACAAGCCTCCGAGCTTTTCACATTGCCGATTGCTTCTCTATTGGATTGCAACAGAATTGATAAAGTACAGCAGGTCAGACAGGCTGCAATACGTTAAGTCACGTGATCACGTTATCCTTAAGCTGTTTCCCAATCGTTTATGCTCTCGGAATCTCTCCGAAAAGAGACTGGAGGAGGGAAACATTTGCGAGAATAAGCACTGTGCTACATGGCTAGAGGCTGCACTCATAACCCACACATGGTATCATGGGGGCAAGGAATAAAGTTTGTGTTATTAGTATTTTCTGTTTGCTGGAGGACAATTACTCCTTCCATTCACATCATGGCTGAATTGTGAATGTCAACTCATCACACCTCCTGGGCTTCACTGTTTGGCAGCCACCATCACATCTTGCCAGTGGCATCGGAAGTGAAAAGACTCAGAGGTATTGATTTCTAATGGTGGCTTTAATCTTGAATGGCAGCTCTCTGTGGGTGCCATTATGTGAAAGTGGCGTCAATGAACTTCATTGATTTTGTCTTTGGAAATGGCAGCAGTGGGTCCAGGAAGTATATTTCTTTTATACTGATACGGGGAATCAATAGGTGTCCCTCTATACTATTGTTCTCAGTTTCCTCACTCAACTTTTCCTGCGCTCGGCGTGTCCCGGAAATAACATAACCAGACAAAGGCCTGTCAAAAGAGTGCACATTGACGGTCTTCTCAATAGAGGTATACCTTCTGCCTTGCTGCGGAATAGATTCATTTCATTTTCTCTATTCAGATACCACGTCACCTGTATGCCACTGACTGTGTCCTGCAGATTCTTCAACACAGGGCATTGTGAGTATGAGTGCACACACAGCTGCAGCTTGGTTCCAGCAAAGTGCAGAGCTGCAGTGCAGACCAGCATCATTGAGAATTGGGAACAGAGCAGAAGGGACTGACCCATATGAAAGGAGAATTTTAGACCCTCGAAGCCGCTGGATTAAAACCTTCATAAATGGAGATTGACAGCACAGTTGCCGCTCTGTGTTTGGGGATTCTTGGGGAAGTGCTGCCAAATGCTGTACCTGCGTCGCTGAGCTGCAGTGCAGGGTCAGCGTCGGAGGAGGCCACCTCAGCTGGGAGTGAAATGGCCAGTAAATCACAAGCAAGACAGGACAGGCGTTGTGTGGCAGTATGTGTGTGTGCGTGTGTGTGTTTGTGTATGTATGGAGAGATGATGTACAACCTTTCATGTTTCAGAGTTCATCCTCAGTACGCCGTCCACACAGTGCATGCATGATCAACCAGGAGATTGCGAGCGCTTGGAAAGCTGTTTACTCTGGTGAATGTTTATGTTTGCCTCTGTGCCCACATTTGCATGTGCATGTGCAAGTCTTTGTGCGCGTGTGCATGTGTAGGTCACCCTGACGCTGCCAGACCAGATGTGCAGGTCTGGTCTGGGTTGTGTGGAATGATGAGTGGCTCCCTCGCTGACTCGGCAGACTTGCAACAAAGCACATAGGTCTCTCCAACTAATGAGCTCTCTGTATAGAGAGCAAGAAGGGAGAGAGTCTCGCCTCTGCCCACTGTTTCATTGAAGGCCTCCATATCTGGGGGGGCTGTGCTTTTTAAGCCTTTGTTGGCAGCAGAACGCGGAACTTGATACAAAATGCAAATCAGCATTGAGTACCTGAGGTGGTTCCAGTTTGTTTGTGTCACGAGGTGGAGTGACGGATCCTTTGGGTCTGGACTAAGCTCAGGAATGCAGCGGCAGCAAGGCTATTTTTTGCTTTTGCCTTTCTAAAAGATGCAGATTAATAGGCTCCTCTCTGATTCCGTTACAAAGGACTTTCTGTATCTGTGGCTTTTATCGCGACATATTTAAAACAAAGTTTCAATAAACGCCAGAGCTTGTGTGGATGCTGTATCAAATGTATGCATCGCAGCACAGGCACAAAGATGAATTAGGTGCTTTAAAAAATTGTAACCCCTTTGTATTGGAAAGCATCTTCTCCCCGATGGCCTGTATGAACCGACCCAACTAATATAGGTTACAGAGGTTCAGGGAGTGATGCAGCCTCCCTAGAGGCAAGTGTCCAGACTTCGTACTGAGAAATGACTCTACATTATTCATTTCGCCTCAGATGTTTTTGTTTTTGCAGCAGCGCACAACAAGAACAAGACAACTACCTTTGTGTTAGACGCATAACTGCCAATGGAACGCTGCCAGACAGAGATAAATATTCACCCAGTGCATTTAAGAAAAATAAAATAGATAAGTAAATGATTTTTTTTTGTCAGTTGTAGATACAAGATCAGTATTGTGGCAATAGCATCATCATCAGAGGAGGGCAAATCCTTTTATCATCACTGGTATGAATGCAGCAGAGTGAATCATTGCTTAGTCTAAAATCATCACTGTGCTAAATGTTCCTTTAATGAATCAGAGAGCTGTGGGTTCTTAACCTAGGGTAAATATTTTTACCTGCCTAGTTGTTTTTAACCACAGGGGAGACAATACAAAACACCATGGCACATATTTTTGGGCTGCTGGGTTCAGGAAGATTCATCGAGCGTTAGTAACGATGGATTTTTTTTTTTTTGCACAAGAAGCAGTTTGGAATGCAAATCTACTCTTATGCTACCAATTATAGCCTGGTAGCAATATTATAAAATATTCATTTTCACAGGAACTCTATTCTGTGGTGGTGCAAAATCCTCTGTGTCTGATGGAGAAGTACAAAGATAGACTCGCATACCCTACAGTGTTCCTCTGCCATATCGTGTACCTGTCAGGGAAATTACAAAGGCTCATGAGCTCGCATCAGATTTCAAACGCCTAACCTTTCTGTCTTAGGTTTGTGTTTTTCTGGCAGTGCTAAATATATGAGATGCCCTCTAGTATCTCACGCGCTTGCCGTTTTGATCTGCGAGGTTGTGATATAAGCTTTGGTTAATAATTGATGTCTGGAAGGATGTCTCTCTCTCCGGCTTCTGCATGCAACTCAAAAGTGACATTCCTGAAAATAAGAGGGGTCTTCTGGAGGATGAAACGTTTCGCTTTGTGAATCACTGATGCATTGTGTGGGAGTTCCCATCTCCGTCTGACCGCCGTGTTATTGTGCGAAGTTCAATGTTATTAAGTTCGCCGTGGCCTTTAGTCGAGTAAGGTAAAGCTTTGCTGACCTCATTAGTGTTTACTGGACACCACCCAAAGCCAGTTATCTGTGTGCTTCTAATTTTTTATCTGTGTGCTTAACAACAATAATGACCTTCTCTTTTTCTCATATGTGTCTCTCCATGACTAATTAAGTTAGGGAAATGCTTTGCAAGGAGGAACATGCTGCCAAAAATACGCTGCTACCAGTGGCTGTGCGAAACTACTTTAGAGGAATTTTTTTTTTAATACTGGGGAATATGATATTCGGTAGATCTCATTTAAGTCTGATGGGCACGGGAGACAACAAGTATCACAAAATACTGTACAACTAAGTGATTGTCCACTGTGTGCAGAGCATAATGAACACTTAACAAAACAATCAGCTTTGATTGTTAATGAGTTCTAAGTGTGTACTGAATCACCAATGATCTCATTTTCAGACCATAAAAGTAGTCTTTTAGGGTGATATAAATACATGTGAGCAGCAAACCTAGTGCAGTCATAAACAAGGCAGGGAAGTGTATCTATGATAGTGATGGGCATAGATTAATTTTTTTAATCTAGATTAATCTCACTGTAATCTTGGAATTAATCCAGATTAATCTAGATTAAAATGGCTCAATTGAAGTCTGCCGAAGGCATTCATAATATGTGTGCGCTACCTAAATAATGACTAAAAGTAAGTCTTTGAGAATGAGTTTCTCAAGGCAGGTGGCGCATTAGACCAGGGGCCACTACACAGGCAGAGTCTGACTCGTTCTCGCCCCCTACAGTGCAATTCGGCCAGGTATACATCCACGCAAAAATATCAAGGTGAAATTCATCATAGCTTGCTTAGTATAGACCCAGCTCCCAACCCAACTTTGAGAATAGATTAACGGCGATATTTTTTTTATCGCCCGATAAGAGTCTCACGTTAACGCAGCACGTTAACGCAGCACGTTAACGCAGCACGTTAACGCCGATAACGGCCCATCACTAATCTATACTATAATGTTATTATAATATATTATCAATGTTATATGTATATATTATATATGTACATTAGTATATACTTGTATAGTATTAGTATAGTATATGATCAAATCTGTGATGATTAAATGCTTATAATACGCTACTGCAGTCGTGAATTTATTCGCCGTGTACGTGGAAACTGATTTCAAGTCAAAGACCAGACAAACACACAGAAATGACCCAATAGAAATAGCTCCAACATATAAAATCAACATTTTACTATGGATTAAAAAGAAAAGATTATACCTGGTGCCCTGTTCTAGTTTCATTTCCCCAAATCCTAGGTGCTCCGACCTATGACACAGTTATTCAGTGGAGCCTCGGCAGGAGTGAAATGAGGCTTAAAACATTAACTTCTTAATGCGTCTTCATACTGTGTGCACACGGTGCTCTTAAAATGTGGAATGGTGTAACTTTGTGATCATAGTAAGCTGCTGCCGTTGTCCTGAGCTGCACTGAAGCAACGTATGATCACATAATGCTAAATAAAAAAACTAGGAATTTAAAAATAGCATGATGGTGAGTAGGGAAATCCACCTCACTGATTACTGAATCTGTGCTGAATTAATTATGGTTTTGAATCAAACCTTTTATGCTCCAGCTCAGTCAGTGAATGAACGTCAGCACTTTACTGACATCACAGCAGACTAGAAATCTTTACTTAACCTGCTGTCCGTATTGCATTTAACCCCATCTATCAATAACTTAATTGAAATCATCTTTTGAAAAGGTGATTTCCTCTTCTGGAACCCCAGAGCTGTGTGCAGCACTAATTGAAGTGGATGTCTCAGGTGTCCACCATTAAATTGAGCTATGCTTTTGCAACCTCAGCACCTTCTTACTGAGCATGAATATTTCTGTAGGACGCCTAATTGCAAACCTTCGCAGAAGTTGCACGTTTACTGATACATGGCAAATGTGTGTGGATTTGATCATTTACAGCCCTTGTTGCTTCTGCTGCACAGAGGGCAGATGTTAGCTTTTTAGAGTGTACTATGGCAAATGTCCATAGTGCCTTGGTCCTAAAATAACCAATTCCAGAGGAACCAGAGGAACTGGTGTTGTGAAAGGGAACCAGACATCAGTGTAGAGAAGGTTTGAAAGCAGTGGTTATGGACGCTACAAGGTGCTCTTTTTTATATTTCACTGAAATAGATTTAATTATAAAGGGAAAAAGAAGAATAATCCACCAACATGGATTGTGGTGTGGTTGGGACTCTCCTTTGTGTGCTTGTCACACTGTCTGCGTACAAGGTCCCATCACAGAAGTATGAGCTCAGGGAGCATACCACAGTTTGTATTCAGTCTGTGCGACAGAAGGGAAAGCAGCAATCTTGCCTGTCGAAAGACAATAATTCCCCTCTGCTGCCAGGTTTTGCACACAAATCTGCTGTGTGATATCGCTGCTGAAATCTGCCACTTTGCAAATTGAAATGTGTAATCATTAGTCGGGAGGATGCTCGCACGTTGCCCTTTCCAAATTCTGCTTGGACTTTTATTTGCCTTCTTTATTTCGACATGTGATTCGCCCCCAAAAAAATACACAGTTTCTATTGAGCAGCCACGGGTGCTGGTATTTTTGATATTTTCTTCCTGCTCCTGCTAAGAGCTTCATTTGTTGATTTTACAGCTGATGACATTTACATACGTTCATCCTCTCAATGTGGGCTAAATACTAAATCTACAATATCAATAAAAAACAAACAAACGTTGTCTGGTTTACACATTTCATTTATATTACTTATTACAGCTGCTTCGACAATGTCACCCTTTTCCCGGGACACCTGTTATTTAAATAATTAATTGTTCAACTGAGACACATATCACTTGAGTAATCGATAATGAACATAATAGTTGGATCCATCTGTTAGATTTTTTTTTTCGTTAAAGTAACAAGCTCAAAAAGGCAAAATGCCAAACTAGTCATACACAGCCTGAGCCGCATGTGCACAACCATCCGTGTCTAAACTAATCTGACAGGTCGGAATATAATCCATTATAATTATTCCACAATGTCAGTGCAGATGTAGCCCTGACAACCTCAAGTAAAACATACATATAAAAAGTTGACTAGGTGCCACACACATGCAGGCATCACTTTCTGGGTCCTCTGCAATGGTAATAGTCGGACCGTGCTTTAAGTCTGCATTATAGTCAGGACATCAGCTTTTTAGCCATTGTTCTCCATGATTGAAATTCTCAGTCAGCCATCAATCTGCATTATAGACTGGTTTCCCCTTGTCTGGTGGGGGCTAACTGAAACAGATTGAGACAGCTCTTGCTCACTGCATCACTAATGGCTGCCAATGAAAGACGACTCTGTGTAGTTGACCCGTATGTGGAACAGGATCACGTCGCAGCTTGGAGCGATGGGGAGAACACCGCTCAATACAGGCAGTCTCCTCAGCATCAGTCACCAGTCAACAGCATCCTCATCCTATTGACTAAATGTTGCCCAGAAACAGAATCTAATCGCAGGGGTTTGGGCAGACACTAGTCCTAATGGTTTACTGTTAGCTGGCTGGAACTACGCCCAACGTATAGAGAAAAATATAAATACATATTTGAGGGCTGTCTGTATTTCATGGCAATAACAGCTTCTCGATTATTGCCGTGGCACACTGCACACTCCTCTGTGTCTAAATACAGCCGCAACCAGAGGAGGTTGATAAATGAGCACTTGCTCGCCCCTGGTTTGAAACCTTTTCATTACTTTCTGCCAGACAACCCCACATTAACCTGAGAAAAGGGCACAAAAACAACAGCTAAAACCTGTGCAAACTCCGTTTTGAATGCATAATATTGCGGCGCAGCCAATAGAGAGCAATATCCCAGCCATTCTGCTGGCACACCACAACAGAGTCATTACCTGCATGGCATAATTGACAGTGAACACAGGAGATCCTGCTAATTGATAACCCAGAGTCGCAGTAATGGAAAATGTGAAGCCTCATTGTATCCTCCATTAGAGCCAATGGAAGAAGCATAGGCACACAGGGGGCATAGATTTGTCTGTTTTCTCCCTTTAGGGCACTGTAACGTCTAAAAACCTAATGCTTGATAAAACATTGTTTTAATCTAATACATAATTACCTATGGGATAGGATTATATACATATTTCATACAGTGTGTGCCATCAAGCTGACAAAAAACACATTAAGACCACAAGTGAAGCATGCTCCCCTACATGAATATAACTTAAATGCGAGTGCGCCCTGTTGCTGCGTTTTTGTGTGTGTGTGTGTGTGTTTTCTCTCTTCCGGATTGAGATGGGGATGCGGGCGCATGGGCACCTCTCCCCTCACGCGCAGGATTCAGCCTCCAGCCTCCAGCTCCTCCTCTGATGCATCGTTTGCATCAGTACTTTGGAGCAGTTGTCCGCGCGCCGCTGCCTCCGCCGCTGCTGCTGCACCTCCCCACAGCGCGTTCGCTCCGCTCCAGCAGGTGATAACAGCCAGGCGCCGAGCAGCGAACATGACATGTGTGTAACGCGCCTGGAGTCGCAAGTAGCGCAGAATGGAGACGCGCCTCGGTCACTGTCTTTTCATCATTTTCCATGACTGGATCTGGCTCTTCACCTTAACTTCCATCCTGGACGCAAAGGAGGCGGAGGTAAGGTGCATTCCCTCCTGCCAGCTGCCGCTGATCACTGCATCTCCCCGGGAACTGGATTGGATAGATTTTGGCGAGGCACCGGGAGAGGAAGAATTCGCCGGATCAAGCGAAGGGTCCCCGGGCGTCAAACCCGCCGCCGGCGCGGATGAAAACCACAGCGTTGCGGAATTTACCGCGAGCGAAGAAAGTTCGTCCAAAGTCCAGCCGCGGCTACGGGGACACAACACAAGTTGGTCCCAGAAGGACGCGTTAAACCAGCAACAGAAACTTTCCCGTTCCGGACTGTTCAGTGACCCCTTTTCTAAAAATGAAACAGACGTGAGCACCAGTCGCGCCAGAGGCGTTCATGGCTCAGCCAGGGAGCAGGCTGCTGTGACGGTGGACGAGGACGCGGTCAGCTGGAGGCGAACGCGGCGGAGCGCAGAGACCTGGTCCGGTTACAGAGCCGAGGGCCACGACGAGGCTCCGTTTTCGGACCAGGACGAGTTTCACCTCACGAGTTCGACGTTCGCACTCAGCGGGGACACGGCGCACAACCAGGCGATGGTTCACTGGTCCGGACAGAACAGCAGCGTAAGTTTCTCCATCCGCTCCACGTTTACGCACGCAGCCGTTTTTGACGCAGTGTGGTCAGTGCGCACTCACATATCTTGTGCGGTCAGCTGGAGGGGGTGGGGGGTGGGGGGTGTTAAACCCTATCGACCGAGGAGAATAGACCCAGTATATATGATTTAATAACTACATTTCAGAAATGGAATTTGAGTTTGACCACACAAACCTTTGTCCATAAAGCTTCATTTAAAATCCACCACAACATGTAGTTACCCCACGGCCACTTTTTTTTCTGGTCCCCACTAAGGCAGGTCCCCATAATGTGGCTGGCGATATTCTGTCCCCTCCTAAACACGATCGCACGCGGACACTCACTCACACGCGCGCGCTCAAACACACACACACACACACTGTTCTATTGATTAGTTGATGTGGCAGGTAGCCCGGAGTTCATAGAAAAAGAGAATTGAAAAAGTCCAAATAATAAACGTAATGCTATGCATAGAGTTTAGGGAGTGCTAACTCCTCTTTCCTTTGACATTCCCTGCTCCATTAATACATTAATTTATCTACTCAGACCCCCACCCCCCACACATAAAGGGATATTGTGGTGTTTTTGCCAGTTTGCTACAGGGGAGGGCATCAGTTGATAAATGAAACCAGTAAACTCACCTTCCCACCTTATTTTCTTCATGCTTTGCACAGTGATGCTGCGATATGTTGCGTTTACTGCTCCCTAATTAATGCACTGGTTAAACAGATGAAGGGTAAAGGTCTTTAGACAGCATTATACAACAGGAATGTGGAAATAATAATAATACTACTACATGTGAACGGAGAAAGATAAATATTTGTATTCGAAAACTGTAGATTTCAAGCTGTTGCTTAAAAATTCTCGCAAACTCATGTCATCTCGTTAATATCCATTGGACCGGATTTCATCCATTAAGTGTTTTATGTACAAGCAATCGGATATTGAAATCAATTTGAAAAAGAATGACTTGGAACCATGTCAAGTTCAGCTTGAACTTGAACCACACTCACATGATCCCTCCTTTTATTGTTCCGGTCAGGAGTCAAGCAGAAAAATGTATGCTATTTGTAGTCCCAGACGAAACACTTCAATAAGACCAGTGAAATGTGGTCTGTCCCACTTAACATGTGAGCATCAATTCCTCTCTTGGCATCTTGCTGCCTAAAATGGCTTCCTGGCAGTATTTTTTTTAATGAAACAAGGCTGATCATGTAATGCTTAGACGTCTGGAGAGCCAGAGATCCAAGATGCTGACAAAGCTATTCTTTTTGTCCTTGGGGCCAAGTAATAGTATTAGTCTTGTAAGACGGCAACATATGATTACTTCCATCATCGACTCATATGCCAGTTATTTTTTTAATTAGTTGATTGTTTTGTTTTCAACAGACCATGAAGATTTTGTCTGATTGTATAGTATCTTATTTGTTAGCACTGTTAGGACTCACAGGAAGAATGTTCCCGGTCCAAGTCCTGGTTCAGTTGTGGGTCTTTCTGTGAGGAGTTTGAATGTTTTATTTAGATTAATCTGAGACTTTGGATCGTAAAATATCATTGTATCCTGGGCGTAGTGTCTAAGTATCATCAAATACCAGGGGAAGGTAATTTACACTTGTACTTGAAATTCCACTGTTTGTCTTTGATTCAACTAATTTTCTGGCCAGGAGTCTCATTCCGCCTACCCACAGCATCACATGTGCGTTCACACATGTCACAACCTCTGACTGTGTAGAGTAGGTGCAGGCGGGCCACCTACACAGTTACACTAGAGTCATGGTGAATGTAAACCACCTGTTTAAACACAAGACGATCTGAAAGGCGGTTAATGCAAGTTACTACACTTCAGTATACAACTGCATCTTCTAGGCCTGAATATGCGAGCTAGACATAATGTAAATAACATTTATTAGAGGATAAACTGTACATAATATAAAGAGAGATGAAAAGCTTTTGGTGTAGCTGAATGCTTGTGATGTTTACACACACACACACACGCACACACACACACACACACACACACACACACACACACACACACACACACACACACAGTATCTTTCCCGCCTTGTCAATGTGACGCACTTTGTGTGGGAAAGTGCCGCGCTGTTTTTGACACTTCAGACAGTTGTCGTCACATGCTGACTTTGTCATATATAAAATCAAGCCTTCAGCTTGGCCTCGCTTCAAACTGTGTGCAGCCTACTATGATGTGTTTGTTGCTGATTCTGAAACCTGATAATTAGCTTGTAGTACTGTATTACACCTACAGAACAGCTGCCAGTCTGTGCATACACTCGCTGAAACACATTTTCTGAGCTTGTTATTGACTTGTTTGGATATTTTGTGCCATTTTTCATTTTATCATTAGTTTGCAGTTGGTGTAGTTGATGGATTTTGTACTTTTTAAAATATATTTCAGTATAATTTCTCTAATTCTTACAGTTTAAAAGTATAATTTCAGCTTTTCAATCAGCGTAAAAAAGGGGCCATGTAAACGAGTGATCAGACCATGTTCTGCTAACTGACTCATTCATCTGGTTATTATCTGCACTATAAACCATTTCAATAACTCGTGAGCTCTCACTGGACTATAACAATTTAATGGCTTGAATTAAGTGACTTGCTTCAAGGATTTGATAACGATGAAAGGAACTGTAACAAATGTATATAATGGTATTTCATATTTAAGTGTTATACAGTATGTTCTCAGTATAAAATCATAAGAGGCTGTGCGTTGTACTGCTGTATGCAAGTTCGTAAAATGTACTGCCTGCTTTGGCTTATCTGGACACCGGCTATATTTCTCTTGTAAAATGGTAACACTCAAACCACACCAAAACAAACAATCCTGGCACCAAAATGCTCAAGAGGCATTGTCATGTATCACATTATTATTGTATTATATTATTTGTATGTATGACTTTGGCTGTCCCACCATACATATAAACACAGAACCTGACAGATTTTGCCCAATAATGATTCAAATTATTCAAATGAGACGACTGACTCCTCAGTAGCATTGGAAAACGAGAAATAATTGATTGTTTGGAAATGATACTTACCGTAATGCTTGAAGTTGCAGAACCACTGTGGAGTCAAAATCATCTTCTTAAACAGTGATGTTAGGTTCAGATAAATAAAACAGTGTTAATTCTTTGGTATGGTTTAGGATTGGACCACATGATTGCACTCTAGTCAATTGGATTGAATGAGTGAATGATGTGTTTGTTTGATTTGAACCTTATTTTATAGTGGTTAATGCTGTTTAACATGAGTTCCTTGAGTTTGATCGGTTTATTAAGGTGCTCTAGATTAGATTCCTCACACAATCCAAAGACATGCAAGTAAGGTGAGAAAGTCAGGATTGCCAGCAGGTGTGAATGTGTTTGTCATTCTGTGTTAGTCTTGTGAGACTGTCAGACGTTCTGCTCAGTGCTGCAACCCCTTTTGACCTTGAACACATCTGTCTTATTTTGTTTCAACTTGATCCAGCTGTTTTGAAAGTCACTTTTAGAATGTTGATCATTCAAAAAAATCTGAATAAACAACATACAGACTTGAAAAATTGATCTCATGGATGATGGTTCAAAAGCATGAGGTAGTCAGAGTCTGACTTTCAGTATGATGTTCAATATGAATATCAGATTTTTCTTTCTTTTCGTTTACTATTAAGCCACGGTTTTTGAACAGAATTCAGCAGGATGATCATGTTGGCAGCAGCTTTCTCATTGTCTTGTGAACAAGCCAGATTTGACGAACAGTTGCCAATGAATGCAAACTAATGTAATGCTGGTTATGAAATATCCTGAAATGTTCTTTTTCTTTTGGCAGACAGATGTCAAAAAACCTTGGGTCATGGCAGTGAAGGAAATCTGGTGTTATAGTATTAAGTATTGTAGGAATGGTAAAATCCACATAAAAGAGACTTTTAGGTGGATAGGTCAATAAATCATTGGACTTCATTTCCCATTTACAGATGGGAGTCTGTTTGTTGTTACCACGACAACACCCCATGGCATCCAATGGGTCATATCAGAGGGTAGGAGCAAACAACAATCATTTAGGTTACAGGACTCGGGGGTCCAGTGCCTCAGGGTTCCCAAAATCTTCTGTGTCTTTACCCTTTTTTTTTCCTGACTGAAATGTGGATATTTAATCCTGGCTTGTGGGTATGCAAGTCCATGTTTCTGATGTTTTCAGCTCAGCTCAGTTTTCAGGCAGAGGTACCCTGTGCTTGATAGCTTGGCATGTAGCTCTTTAATCTTCTGCTTTACTGAGACTTGGTAGTTGGTTTTATCTGCCTCTGCAAACTGGGTATGCCGACAGTACTTTTCAGTACTTTTATCTGAATCTTGGTTGCTGCTCTCACTGTGGACGGTGGATCCAAGCAAGACCTTTTGTGAAAATATTAAGTAATACCTATCACCTTGGTATTTCCACAGTAATTACAAAATTAAGGTCCACTATCTAGTATTTAGGCAAATTATGATCAGAAATGGAAATGAATGTTTATGATCATTATCTAAGTTGTTATCTAGTTAAATATGTACTAATTACCATTAATTTCCATCTAAACATAGTATGAACATTGGGTAAAGACACAAGGTTGGCTTTTGTTTTTTAAGTATTGTTGACCCATATTGCATAAAATGAGAATATGTTGTAAATGTGTGTAAAATTCCACATGTTTTATTGGAAACTGCTATTTATGATAGCTGAGACAGTACAAAGGAAACTGACCTTGTTTGGATCTGATAAGACTGTGTAAGATACTCCACGTTGCGTTAGAATTCCAAGCGTAAGTGATGTGAGATGAACAAGCTGTCAGTGCATCTTGTGTCTAAAGCAAAGCAAGACTATGCCACTAAATTTATTCTGTTTTATTCAATTATTTATGTCCATTGTCCCGTAAAAAGCAAGACGCTGCCATATCCTGACTACATGTGCTTGAGGAAACGTCCACTGGAGATAACAATTCAAGAGACACTTAATGGTTTGAATACCAGTGTAAGTGAAAGGCCAAAGAGAATAAATGTTATTTTAAGGTGGAGGTAATGACAAATGTAGCCCATTTGCTAGGATTTATTTTGATTCTGTCAATGCCTGAATGCCACAAAGGCACTGGAAAGGCCATGGACGATGTGCCGTTAAGTCTTAACAATCCGTTCTACAGTGATTCATACAAAGGGATCAACTGTTACTCGATAAATAAAAGTAAAAATATTCCCAATGTGAGTCATATGAAACAATGTTAAATAAATAAATGTTAGATTTTAGGATCTAATCGAAGCCCATGATAAAAGTCATTATTAGGGCATAATAAATAGTCACAATAAAAGTCAAGGTTTAAATTAACCCCAACAAAATTTCCTGTGAAGTTGCCCTCTCTCTTTGCCAACTTGTTTTTTTGTCTTTCTTTTTTGGCCAAAAATACTACTGAACAAAGAGATGTGGGTGAGCACGGCACATCTGCCAACACACCCAAACTGGTTGTGCTTTGAGTACACTGGCATTACAGAAGGAACATTGTTATGTATTATTCATAATTCTAAAAATAATATAAAAACTATTCAGTACAAGATATAATACAATATTGTGTGGGCAAAATTGTTAATTTAATTTAATTTAATTTAATTTAATTTAATTTAATTTAATTTAATTTAATTTAATTTAATTTAATTTAATTTAATTTTTATTGTCACCCATTTTTTGTCCCAATGTAAATAACAAAGTATACTCATGCTTGGTAAAATGAAACCCCTTTAGCCGCGTGAGTAGTCATATTTGACAGTTATGAAACAAGGAGAATTTTGTACTTGTAGATTTCTAAGAATTTCTTTATGTGGTGACAGTATTTATCACCCCCATTTGTCAAAACTGAAACCCGCAGGATATAAATGCAGATGTATCTGGCTGAATACGAAGTATGCTGTTTTAATGCAAATTTAATCAGGAAAAAACTGTTTCTGACTATATTTGTCCTTGTATATCAATTTGTCAAATTGTCTTATTGTGCCAGCCCTGTAAGAAAGAATTTGGGGGCAATTACTCTAGAAATTGGATCTGGTCCTGTTACAGCAGTATCAGATGTGTTGACCGTTAAGGTCATCTTGGAAGTTATTAAACCTGTTCCGGCCTGGCTCCCCATGTTGCACCTGGGGGAAGGGGATGAGGGAAAAAATATGGTCAATAGTGACCATTTTATCTTGCCATCCTCCCCCACACTGATTCTGCCTCCTCAGCATACTGTCACAAACAGCTCGGGTTTGGACACTGATGCATGCAGCTCCCTGCATACAGCCATGTTGACATGCCCAGACAACCCTGTTGCCGATGCTGTCGGCATGGAGCACCAACTCCCCTCTCTCCTGGGTGGCTGTGATGGACAGGCAATGGAGGGGGGGTACTGCTGAGGTATCGTTTTAAGTAGCGAACCTCACATCTCTTGCTAAAAAACATAAATAAATTCATGAAATACACAATGATAGGAATGCTATCAACGTGATTGAACCCCCGACAACTAAAGACAAAGAATGTATTTCCTTGGAGTGTTTGTGAATGTGTCGGTGCTGACATTGCATCGATAAACACAGGGTCTGCTTTTTTTTTGTTTAAGCTCAGCATGCAGCGCTGCACAGAAACTACTGGCAGGCTGCGTTCAGCTCTGCCAAGCCACCGAGTCTTCCTGTGGCGAGGTTCTTCTTGAGCGCCTTGAAATCCTGCAGTATGTTTGAGTGTGTGTGTGTGTGTGTGTGTGTGTGTGTGTGTGTGTGTGTGTGTGTGTCTGTGTGTGTCTTACCCTCCCGGGTTTCTTTTCTTCTCCATTGAATATTGTCCAATAAAACAGAAATTCCCTAAAATTCAGACAAAGACAAACTACATCAGGACAAAGTTAATTTAACTGGAACATTGTTCCACTTAACCATTGTTCCAGTTAATTTAACCGGAACCAAGCTTAATGAGATCTTGTTTCTTTGTCACAAACACATCTTTGTGTTTGCAATTTCTTTGTAACCATATAAATCCATTGTGCAGGTGCATATTTGTGTTGTGCGCTGTTTCTTTGAACTGTATCTCACCTTTTTTTTATGAACAGCTTGAAAAAGTCACAGTTTTTTTTTTCAATATAACACCCTGACAATCATTAAAATTACCACTGCCTTTCAAATGTATTTTTAAACTCTCAGCCAGTTGGTGTGTGAATACAAGAAAGTCACTGTATAAATACTGCATCTCTGAAATCAGAATCTGTTTTGGCCATTACTCAGTAGTCACCTCATTTAGCGTTTCAGAACACTTTCATTTAACAGTGGCCACCTGCATTACTGGTTCATATGAATTACACCATCTGGCTGCTGCAAGAAAAGCATCACATTTCAAACCATAACTTTGATTCACACACTGGAGTTTCCTCTTTGGATTTATAGTGATGCGTTTTGGCAAAAGAGAAGGTTTCACACACTGTCGGTGATTTTAATAAGACATATGGATGAGAGAAATCCCTTTTCCGGCATATTTATCATATCAGCTGTTGCATTTTATTTATGTCAGAGCGAGAGTACTTTATTAAAGACTCCAAGGAGCTTTTAGTTCGTTAGCATGCAACCGATCTTTTACCCTCTCACTCAGCACTTCCGAATTTCAGATGCGAGGCTGAAGCATTAAAAGGTTTTTGGGGGTAAACAAATCTTTGCACAGTGGGCATGACATTTTAGTTGGGTTGGGTTGGATTGAGAAACCAACCCACTTGCTGTCTAATCTTGCCTGCATTGATCATACCCCCTACTTGTGCACGCTGAAGCTTCCATGCTCAGCAGGCCCCCACAGCCTAGCTGCCGAACTTGCCCAACCTTTCATTTACAGTGAAGAAACAAATAATGTGAGAGTTTAAGCTGATAGAGGAAGGGAGACGTTTCAGTCGGTCTGTCAGCTGAACTGATACTTTCAGGTCACTGACAACACGAGGAGGCCGGTAAAGTCAGATGCTTGTTGTTTTGCCTGGAAAGTGATGCTATAACACATTAGCTTGCTTTCCTTTCAGAAATGTTGGGTTGGTGTTCATAGGTTGATTGTATATAAATGTCTGCAGAGGCCTGATTGTCCCTATTCGGCACATCAAACCAGAACTGTGTTACATCAGGAAATGTGTTAAACGATGACTAAACTTACTTCGCCAAATTCACCTAACCTCAGAGTGCTGTTTTTTTTTTTATCAGGATGCCACTAGTTTTCTACTTGTGCAAAGTGATCTATATGAAGTTGCTTTATAATTCATGATTGCAGTGACCTCCTATCCACGGCAGAGCCAACAGCTCTGACTTCAAACAGTCCAGCTTCAGCACAACATCTGGTCTATGAGGAAATGCTGCCTTTGTTAATGAAGTGATATAAATTGATGTGGCAGACAAAAGCCTCTGTGCATTATATGTCTCACTGAGGTGGTGCTGCAGTATATGAGGATGTGCTCTTCTGCAGGCTTTAGTTGCTGTGGAGTGAATTGCATGGCCGTAAACAGTGTAATAGGAACAGACATCTCTTTCTTCATTAAAAGTATAAACTGTTGCTGTTTAAAGTGGTGGTTTTATCAAGCGAAGAGTCATCCTTCACACTCTCAGTCTTACTATTTGATTTCTGAGCTGGTTTTTTGTTTTAAATTCCTTAATCCGCTGCCACCCTGTTAACACTTCTGTGGTGTTAACACCTTTTAGGCAGGTGTTCTCTCACCCTCCTCATCCTCCAATTACTTCATCCTAGCTGTGACACTGTCACCCTTTACCACTCATTTGGACACCACTGTTATCGTTAAGGCTTTATTGTATATGTCTAAGATAACGGTCTAAAGAGCACGGGACAAGTGTATGTAGTGGGTTTTCAAATCCACTTATGTTTAAGGAAAATTAAGAAGGCATACATTCCCAGCTATTTTACTTGTTGTTTTAAATTGTCAGTGGGCAAAATCTGCAAAGCAACAAACAAAGCCTGCACAGAAAGTTTCCAAAAGAAGAATTCTCCAAGTGTTAATATAAGCAGGTTAACAGTGTAGGATGTTTAAATGGTATTTGTTTTAATCACTTCAACCAGGACAATGCTGTTTGCACCACAGACAAAGCTCTATTCACCTTAATCACATTTGGGAGGAGGCAGATTTTTTTTTAGAGACCCAGGGCAAATAATGCCAAAGCTACAGTTTCTGCATGGCTAGACTCGAGATAGGTGAGCAAATGTTTTCTTAGTAATTTGCTGAAATATGCCCTTTAACTGTGTAGCACACCCTCACCGAGCACGCACTGGCCAAAAGACATATTAGACTCGTGGCCATTTTTTAAATATGTCATGTTTGTTTTTTTTTATTATTAATATTCCAGTCACTAACCCCTGTAACAATTGCTTTTATTGAATCGTTCATCTGTTTAATTGCTGTGGCTAAATGTGATGACAGGTTTATTGATGAGGCAACTTAATCCCAACAGCTGATACGGCTGGATCAACCGGTGGGAATGAATTGCTACGCATACGCTGTCACTCTTTTCATTTGTTCGTCCCTCTAGAACAGAATCCCCCCTCTCTGGCTTGCTGATACCCCTTCTTCACCCTTTCTCCCTCTTTGCACATCACAGTCATTTTAAACTAGTAATCTCTTCACCTTAAGCCCTTTAAGTCACCATTAAGCCTCCGTTCATTCCCACATAATGATCAAACTCATCCCAGTCCATTTACCTCCAAGGTTTAAGATTTACAAAGGATTACAAGTTGAAAAATCAATTTGCTTGCTCTTGGATGTCAGGTAATCCAGTTTACAGCAGTCTAATGAGCCAAGGGCTCAATGGAAGCTAACGCTGAAACCTTTGTTGGAATTCAAATGAAAAGATATAACATCTATTATCTGGTGTATGATGAAAAGCAAAGACTTCGGCCAGTGAATTTAAATAGCAATATAAAATGCCTTCTGTTATGCGCGGAACTTTAAATATCAGTTTAACACAGACATACCTACAAAGTGGATAATGAATAACTTTATTGATGCATTAACTGCAGACACGGGGCCTCACCTTCACTTTCAACATCCCTCAGAACCTGAGACACTTTTTCAGCCAGGAATAAGGTGGAGGGAAATTACATCGGACTGTAATCCTGGATTCTTCCCAAGAAAATGCATAAAGTTAATTGCCATACGGAGGGGGGGGGGGGGGGGGGGGGGGGGGGGGGGGGGGGTGTAATTTGTCCTAATTTTCAGACTGCTGCAGGCTGTTTTATTGTGTATGACAGTGTCCATGAGGCTATGACTTTTGGAAGGTATAAAGGCCATTTTATTGGAAGACCATAAATCTCTGCTGTCCAGTCTAGACAGTCAGTATTGTAGTTCTAACGAGCGCTGTGGATTATTATCTCTGAACTAGCCTTCATATAAAAGCTTTCACGAACTCAACACAAAGTATTAGCAGAGTCTGAGTTCTCTCAGTCACCTCCTTGTAAAGACTTTGCTTCATCTGTGTGGTTTATGACAGCATTCACAATACAGACTGTATGTATGGATATAGCAAGCAGGTAAAGAGACAAAGGTTTTTGTGAAAATCATACATGACAATAATAATAAAAGACCTCTTTTGATGTTAGAACATTAACTATTAATTGAGAAATTGATTAGTAGAGCACCAAAGAATGAATCTTTTTTTTTTAAAAGGAAACATCATTAGCTTAAAGCTTCTCATTTGTGGGGACTAACTGCTTTTCTATTCATTTGAAATGGATCTTTGGATTTGGGAACAAAACAAGAAAATTAAAGTTGCTGCATAAGAATCTGAGAAACTATTTCCACTTTCCCCTGCAGGTTAAATGAATCTAGAAAATCATTATGACTGTATAATGTGCTTATGCTGTACAGAATAAAATGTTAAACCAGCATGAGCAGCAGGAACAACAGTTTCCTTGTTAGATTTCATTGGCTTTGGTGAGTCTGTTCAGAGGAGTTCAACAAGTGAAAAGACTCAAATTCTAAGCTGCCTGTATTTAGGTTGGAGTGACTTTTGTGTTGTATTCATGAATCTAAGTTTTAACACTGTCAGACCAGTACAAATTATCTAATTATGTAATTATGTCAATGGGAAATGCCAAGTTTAGCTTTAAACAGTGTTTTAATGTTGGTTGAATGTTTGACCTGGGAGTGCCTCATGTCACTATATCAGATAGTTTTGAGAGCGGGCAGAGTTTTATCGATCACATAAGTGGAGGACTGACTTGTTTGATGTTATGCAAATGCCTAGAATTCCTAGACTCCTGTTTGGAAATTAAAAAAAACAACAACAACAATGAGAGCTGTTTTTTTTAAAAGACGTTAAAATCTCTTGTTTGCATGATGTGTGTTCTACCTCGTTATAGATGATGTTACCCCAAACACTCATAACGCTTGATAATTAGAGGGTACGTATGAGAAGCTGAACAGTACGCCCAGAAAATCTTCCCAAGAGAGCTGTATGATATGCAGCTTTTATGACTGCAGAGTGCACGCAGGGCTTTTCCTGAAAGATTAATTCATGTAAACGGTGAAGGGCACAAGGTGAAGAACTATTTTTGTGTAGCATAGTGTTAAAGATTTATGTTAAAACATGACTTTGTGAAGAAAAACGATGCGTTTGGACTAAATTTATTATAACGCTGTGTTCTTTGTAGTCTAAGGGAACAGGATGCGCGTGGGACCATGATACACATATGTAAACACAGGCTTTGATTTAGATTTTAATATTTGGTAAGGCGGGAGATTTATCTCTTCAGGATAAACTGAGGCAAACAGGAATGGCCACAGTGTGTCATTCATAAATATCGGAGTAATTTATAAGAAATCTTGAAATCCACCGCTTGTCTTGTATATTAAGTAAAAGCCTGTGTATTGTAAACCACATAGGACTATGACACTTTTTACGATCCTTTCCAAAGAAGGTGTCCACAATATTTATGACGTCTATATTGCTGCACCCTACAATGAATTATGGAGTTGACTTATTTATTAATTTACCCATAGCTCACCAGTGGTAGCATTTGCGGGTATTCTACTGAATATTTTTGTGCGCTTGCGCAAAGTCGCACGTTATCTTTTGCTACTCTCTTTTAAGTGTGCGTTTAATTTTTCCTTATCTTTTATCAATTAAGTGCCTCTGATTCTGATTCCGAATCTAAAAAAAACATTATAGTGCACGTTGTCAGCATCTGCTCAGAGAATGTGCATAAGGCTTAGCTTTAAAGTGAGCAGGGGCAGTGGGTTGACACATCAGGGTTTTGTTTAGGTTTTTAATAAAGCCGCGCCTGTCAGGGAGTTTAAAAGACATGCAGGGGTGGCTCGGCTCTTTTGTTTGTGCGTATGCGACTGCTTTTTTTTTTTTTTTAACCTGATGACAGTAATCTGTTTGATCTGTTCTGTAGGTGATCCTCATGTTGACGAAATACTATGACTTCAATGCTGGCAGAGTAACAGAGAGTTCATTGTGGAGGTAAGCGCTCCTGTCTGGTGTGACGCTATATAGAAGCTGCTGCAGATGTAGCATCCATTTGAAGAATCCACTTTAAATGTTAAATTTATTTAACATTCTTTTATCATGTTGATGATATACAAATAATGCAGTTTCCAGTATGACAATCCTGCAGTAAATCAAAATACGTCATTCAGTTTCTGTTAAAACAGTTTCAATAATGATGTGGAATCAACTGTTTAAGTCAATAAGGACTGACTCAGTAAAGAAGGATTGAATAAAGAAAAAGTCCTAAATATTTTTCAAATGCACACATACAGGAATGTGCAATTCTGTTTTTATATTGGGCTTGTAATGTATGAATATATGTATGATGTATGAATCAGTGTATCAACAACAACAACAACAACAACAACAACAACAACAACAACAACAACAATAATAATAATAATAATGATAATGTACTTGTTTTGCATATCACACACCATTTTCTTGTTTATTCGTTTCTAAATCTCCATCCGTCTAGCAAATTGCCTCACGACTTTTGCTGTTGCAATTTTCTGCTTGCCTGATATGCTTAATGATACCATCAGTATCTTAACTAGTAGGTGTTGCTCCATTCTCTCTTTCACTCCCCACCACAACCTCTTTACTTTATCCTATAATTGAATTTTAGGTCAACTGATTATGGGACTACATACGAGAAACTTAATGAGAAAGTTGGGCCAAAAACCATCCTGAGCTACTTGTACGTGAGTCCAAACAACAAGAGGAAGGTAAGTTTTCCGCATTGCACCGCGTTGAATAAATTTGTCAGCTGATATTACTGTGGAGCAGAGCAGTCATTTTTACTATGTAGCAGCCCTACAGGAATCTGCACCATGTGTCTTTTACAAGCGTTGCATTGCATAAGCACACTTAAGCCCTGTAGACTGAATGCTGTCAAGGTGGGCTGCTGATTCCCTTATCTCGTCTCAGATCATGTTGCTGACTGACCCGGAGGTGGAAAGCAGCCTGCTTATTAGCCTTGACGAGGGGGCGTCCTATCAGAAACACAGCTTAGCCTTTGATATCCTCAGCCTGCTTTTTCACCCCGAGCAGGAGGACTGGATCTTGGCTTACAGCCATGACCAAAAGGTATGTGTGTGTGCGTGTGTGTGTGTATGTGTGTGTGTGTGTGTGTGTAGCTGTCAGGTGGCGTGAAATATCCGGAATAAAAAATGAAAATGTGACAGGAAAAAAAAAACACGTCTGGATGGAAATAAGAGTTATTGTGTCTGTCTAACGTGCTTTTGTTAGCTCGCTGTAAGAGCGCCGCCAGATTGATGTTCTCTTAGACTAGATTACATATCACAAACCTGTTGGGTCACGGCAAATATAAAATTATATCAAAGATAGGTTACTGTCACAGACAAAAACAATCATTTTGATAATAACTGCCATTTCCTTCATGAGTGGAGACGTCTGGCTCTTAAGCCAAACTTTCCACTGCCAGAAGAGATGCAGATGATCACCTGCTCTGATAAACCAGTCATAAGGTCCGGCTGCAGATCTTTACTTTACATGGCTGTGTCCAAGATGGCACCAGGGAAGTGTTAACAACAAAGACATGCCCAAGCAACTCACACACACACACACTCATGCAACATAAACACAAAGCCTTCATTACTCTGTGCGAGAACCCTGCTGCCTGTTTCACTCAACACCACGGACATCAAACTCAGCCTCCCCGGCCTGTGATTGGATGACTCGCTTTTCAGAGAGAAAAACAGTCAAGGCCCGAGTAGTGAAATAAATGGTGCAGAGGAGGAACATGAAAGCCTTAGTTGAGAGCCAATCAATGGGTCAAAATAAAGACGCTGGAGAGGAGTTTACCTTCATGTCTATTTGGATGTCTTTGTGAAGCTAAATTCCATCTGTTTTTTTTTTCTCCCCTTTTATCGATGCCAGAATGAAATTAACCTCAGCTTGGATTCATTTTAAATGTATTGATTGTCTGCCATGTCCCCTTTTTTTAAAAAAATTGTAAACTCTAGATAAATCAAAAATAATGTTGCGTATCCCTCTAAAGCTTCCTCCTTGCTGCAAGAGCCTTAAAGCAAGATGGCAGGCCTCATTAATGCTTGGACATAAGCTTGATAAAGTGACAGTTGAGGTTGTGATTTTATAATATTTGTATATTTCCTCCATTCACTTCAGAACAAATGATCTATGCTACTTTTTAAAATCTAATTCTTCCTGTATAGTGTCACTATATACCTATAAGACACTGGGGAGATTTCTCACCACTGACGCATTTTCACAGTGTGCTCAGTTATGTACTATTCAAAAGAACATTGACATATTGATGCACAACATTGACAGCTCCTTGATTACGTGATCCTGGAAATAATTCTCTTGTATATATTTGACTCTGAAAGTTGTACTTTATACTGATGCTCATTTGGTTAATGCGTTTCTCTCATTTTTCAGCTCTATGTCTCTGTTGAGTTTGGGAGGAGATGGCAGCTTGTGCACGATGGAGTTGTTCCCAACAGATTCTACTGGTGAGATCAACAAGCTGTCACTCGCAGAGCGCTTGTCTCTTTAAATGCAACTATTTAATGCACTTTAGAAGTAGTTTAATGGACATTAGACAGAATACTATATAATTACGGCATGTATTAACACATTAAAGTAATACATTAACTCTGGCATGCAGAATAAATAAAACTTAACAGTACAATGTGCAATCACAAAAAAAACACATTTAATATTAAAATTGCATTTTAATGTTGTTGGGGGTGGATACATTTGAAATGAAAAATGAGAAAAATTACTGTCATGATTTTTACTTTTCCATTATTTAAGTTACATTTTTTAAAGAGGAAATGCTCTGCCTTGTTCAACTGATAAATAACGCGTTTTGCTGAGGCCTATTCAAAATGCAGTTGTGGAGGCTGATTGATTTTGCCCGCATTAATCCAGCTCGTCTGGTCGCGAGCTAGGCGTGTCCCCGTCCTTTTGTTTTTTTCTTACATAATATATTTTTGAAAACAGTCTGCAAATGAAATATTGTTGGGCTACCAGGGTGAATCATATGCAAACATTATTCATCGGGTTTTGTTTTTTATTTTTTATTTTGTGTGATACCTGTTGTAAATTACACTATCAGGAGTGATGATGTAGCAGAGCGGTGTCTCTGAGCATTTTAATGTTATTAGCAGTCGGGTGCTGGTAGAGGGATTATGGCCTATGATAAGTCTTTAATTTATTATGTTTTTTTATCGTTGTTGGCAACAAAATCCTTTTCACTCTCTTATCAATAGAACAAAAAAACAGACCCATGGATTAATCAAGGAGGTTGTTGTGACCTCCAGTGCAGATATGTACCTGTTCTTCATTGGTCTCTGACATACAATGAGCCAACATGTTAATAGTATTAGTGTGAATAAAATCCCTTGTGGAAAGAGGTGTCAACTAAGACATTAGGATATTAGACAAAAAAAGAGAAAAACTCTCTTGTTTAATGCAGCAGATATTTTATCCTCAAAAGAATGTCATTCCATGATACTAATCTCTTGTCAAGGTTGAAATGTTATTATGCTCCAGTGGCGGCTAAATCATTTTATCTGATTTCTACCAAGCAAAACAGATATGCATGACTTTCTTTTGTCATAGTGTATGAAAGGCTGCACATTTAATCACCTCACAGGTTATGTTTTCGGTTCGAGCTCTGAGGAAGGGCTCGTTCCAGAAACATATCCTGGGAGGTAAGTAAAAACTTTATGGAAGCGCTAAGTGTGGTACAGTTTACAATTGCAACATCTGCATTTGTCTGCATGAAGTAAATCTGCAGTAACGGCTATTAGTGAGTCTTTATTTATGTGTGCTTCGTTTGCCTAATGATGCACATTCAATTTCTTGCCCACAAGGACGCAAAGAATACAGTTGAAATGGTGCAGCCATATCAGACGAGAGCATAAATTCTTAGATTATAATAAGAAAACAAACTGCTGTTCCAAGCACGACAAATAAAATCCACCACCACAAAAACTAGATTTTTATAACCATCAACAGCAGAACTCATCAGAAATGCACAAAACGAAAGCACATAAATCGCTGAGCAATAAAGAACAAAATGTATTTCATTGTTAAACTCATCTAAATAAAACAGCAACCTCCTGTGTCTGGTTACTGGCAATAGAAAAAGACCTTTGACTTAAACTAAAAGGTTGTTCGACATAAAGCCTTTTACATTACAGCTGTAATTTAGGCTTTAATTACATTTTTAGTGCTGGGCATTAACTGCATTTTCATGCTCTATGATTACATGACTACTTGTTTTAAATTTAAAAAACACTCCACCAATCATAGATGCCAATGCAAAATTTACCAGTTACACTTTCTAATGAGTTGCTGGTCCCAAGTGAGAGAAAATCTTTAATATGAATAGATACCATACTTCATATTTCCAACGAACATTACATTTTTGAGTCAATATGTTGACGTACGAGATTTCTTTAGCATCCCAGTATTGAAGTGTTTGAAGATGATCAATCAAAAACCTTGTTGATGTTTAAGTAACTCAGCCCTCCAGGAAATAGGTCAACAACAAAAAGAACACTTACCTGTTCAGAAATTCCCTGTTAAAGTATTACTTTCATTCCACCCTGCAGTGTTCAGCTTATTAAAAAAAAAAAATAAAAAAATAAAATCTGTCAAGTGATTTGATTTACAAAGACGACATGTTAACTGGCACCCAATGGGGGAACTCTGTAACATTGCAGGGCTTTATTTAAGAGCCAGGGCGGCTGCTCGCTGATAGAATTGGATGAAGTGTTTGACAGAAAGTCCATTAAAAGAGATGGAGCTTTGAGGCAATTACAGAGTGCTGAGGGAAGCAGGATGGAGGCTTTTTATATTATAGTTCAGACATAGTATGGAAAATGAGAAGAAACTCATCTTGTGTCACAACAGCTGCTATTAATAAAACAAGTGGCCACCCCTGTCACTCAGCACTTAACAACCATCATGAAGAATCTCTATTGAGAGTGAATGAAATGGACAAGTCCATGTTACCCATGAAGGGCAGTGGAGGTCAAATATCTGTCAGACCAGTGACGGGCAAAGCTACTCCTGTATTTTCCCCCTGTCCATTTACAAATTTGAAAACAGGAACTCCACCAATGATTAAATAATTACTGTCAGCTGCGAGCAGTTCAGTTTAACTTATCTTTAATTAATTTAATTTACTTATCGTTTTAATTTTCATACTGCATCAGTGACAGTAGCAGTAGCTGCGAAAGTCTTATTCCTCAATGTGTTATTAGGCCACCGGCTGTTAGATATGAATACAAAGACAGATTCTCTCTCAACAAGTCAATACAGCAGTTATGTGAACTGAATTGGCTGCTTCATAATTACCATAAAAGGATACAACAGAACAATCTGTGAATAAAAACATGTGGTGCATGTCACTTTTATTTGGTGAGGAGAAAACCTTTCACTTTGTAAACACTTGGCTTAATCTGAGTTGGTGTAATCATTTTTTGTAAAGATTTTTAGAGGCTTTTAAAACAAATCAACAATAATTCACATCAATTTTTTTTTTAAAAAAAGCACATACACATATAATATTTATTATTATCATTAACATTGATTTATATATGCTTGTTGTAATGTTACAGGTCCCGACTGGGTTTAGATAAAGAGCAAGGGATGATTCACCTCGAGATCAGCATCTCTGATGGACGTGAGTAATAATATAATGTTAGTGGGAAAGACCCTGAAAAAATATCTTCAGTACCCAATTAAATCCCATATCTCTCTACTGTGCTAGTTTGTATTTTCTCTTGTTTAAATGAGCCATCATTTCTATATACTATAATTGCCAAACCTTTACTTCATACAGCCAGTCCTCTGAACTGGCTGTATGAAGACTCATACAATTTAGCTAATTTATTTTGCAAGGGTCAGGCTATGACTTGGCCCTTTTTCTCAGCCACGTTTCCGTAGGGCCACATGTGTTAATGCCCTGTCCCCAGGGAGACTGCCTCATTTGGCTGATGCTAACACACTGGGACAGCTCTCCCTACTTTCTTCATGAGTAAGAATAAGGATTGGCTGATCAAACATCTTCCTCCGTGGGTCACTTAATACCATCAGGTGGTTTGTTTTCCTCCATGCTGTATTTTTAGCACTAATTTCCTGCTCGCCCACAGGGTCACAGTACATAACTTGCAAACTTCAGAACTGCTCGGACGGAAACAAGGGCAAGCCTTTCCCTGGATTTATCATCCCCGATTCCCTGGTGGTTCAGGATGAATACGTTTTCATCCAGGTGGGGTTTTTTTATTGCAAGGTCTGGCTTCATTAAAAGACAATTAAAAGCTGCACGGCTGCATTCAATCGCATCTTAATGTACAGTCATTTCATTAACTAAACGGGGCCATTATCCCGGAAAGCGATTGTGTATTATACCGTTCTACTCTGCCATAATGCACAACATTCTAATTACCACAAACCCAGAGTTCTGATTGTGGTATAAATTGTTTGATACATGCTGTTAGCAATCAGTGTGCACAGTGAAGCTGTGAATGTTCACCTTATGTGTAATGCAAATTGGACTATATTGCTTTCATAGGTGCCGATAGGTGGCCAGTCTGTCCATTATGTGTCCTACAAGAGAAACGCTTTCTACCCAATGAAGCTTCCTAAGTACACTTTGCCAAAGGTAAGACTGCAGGACACGCTGGGCTGTTGCATGCAGTGCAACAACCAGCAGAACAAGTGCAACATTAATTTCCAGTTTAACAGTATGTATGCCTTCATGCTGTTTCTGTGGTAGCGGAATGACTTAATGTGAGTTGATATTTCTAATTAATTTAAGTAGAGTTGTTCTTGGATGGTAACGTAACGCTCGCCGCCAATCCATCGAATTTTCCCGGCACATTGTTATCCGTCTGAAAATCAATTCGCCTATGAATAATCTTGTTTTGAAATCTTGTTTATTTAAGACCCATGCCCGCTCCTCTATATCAAAACATATTTACATCAAAAACAAATCCACACAAGTCGCACCATCGTTTTTTTTTCCCCAGTATTCCTAATTACGTTTTTGAAGCAGGAATGTCCCTTTGCATTTGAACAAAATAGATTTCTGGCCTAATTTCCATTCACTAAAAGGCACAGCGGGGTGGCTTAGTGGTTTGAGAGGCTGTGTCATAACAACAGGAGGAATGAAGTGCCCACGGTGTTGTTTGAATCAATTTATCCACCCATCCATCAATCCATCCATTTATCTATCATGTACTGTCATGAGAAGGACAAGTATCTCCTCTCTCGCCTCAGTCCTGGTAACAAATTCAGTGTAATTAAATAGAGCCTGTCCTCATTTTTTAGCGCGTGGCATAAAACGCCTGAGATCTAATCAGGGATGATTCAGACTGAATGATGCGATATTGTGCACACTCTTGCACGACTTGGAAGAGTTGCACTTTTTGTGGAGAGAGCCCCTTTAAATCAAGTCTTTTTGTTTGCCTCTTAGTTCTTCAAACTGACACAGAGGCCTCTAATCCTGTATCTCCTACATGTAGGACTTGCAGATCATCAGCACAGATGATAACCAGGTGGTGGCAGCGATTCAGGACTGGCACCAGAATGACTCCTACAACCTGTACATGTCTGAGTCCAGGGGACTGTTCTTCACCCTGATGCTGGAGAACGTTGTGAGCAGTGGGGGGCCTGAGGGCAACATCATGATCGACCTGTATGAGGTAGGCAGTGACAGCGCTGTCAGGGTGATGTCATCATCTGTTTGCATGCTTCCAGGTAATTCAGGCATGTCGAGTTAAACTAACTCAAAACCCTGACCTGGTTTGGGGACTGATTGAAATGACAAGGTGTCATTGTCAGTTACGTAGTTTGTGCAGTAAATTGGTGTAATTAGACAAACATGGGGTTTATTTTCTGTTAAGTGAAATAATATACAGTGTTGTGTATAGTTTCCTGGCTCTTCCAGTGTTGGCCACGTTAAGAATAGTTCACATTAATTTTACATTTACTTACTGCTGAAATTAATAAGTCTCTTAGTAGTTTAAGAGTGAGTGGACAATCAGTTAGCAACTAGTTTAATAGGTTTTTAAGCCAAAATGCCAAATGCAATAATTTGCTGATCACTACAAACTGATTATTTTTCTACACAACATAATTTTCTCTCTTGTTTGGATCCTGAATGAGCTAAATAATGAAATTAAAAAAACCCAGATTGATTTATAATTTACTACCTTAATCCATCAACGTATATATTTGTTCACGCCTGCCTGTCCTCATCAGAGTGACGCTATCCCATTGTGTCTGTTTTGACACCACACTGACATTCACAAACTGTCTACAGCATCACAGTCTTTTTCACTATGTGTACTGCAGTGGAATATGCAAAAAAGATGTTTATATAGGAGCATCACACTGTTCTGAGATTCATAAAACAGACTGTGACGAGTGAAGTACCGACAGTCTAAATCAAAAACTTACACATCCTTACAGTTACTCTTAGTTTTCTGCAGCACGTATCTTCCACTCAGATGGGTCGACTGTCCTCAGCATACTGGAACAGATGTTGTTACACTGCATGAGAGTGTCTCTCTCCTACCCTCCTTCTGTCTCCATTTTTTTAAAATCACATTTTCCATGTGACAGGCAGAAAAAAAAAAACAAAGTTCAGTCTTAACATATCTTTACACAAAGTCTCCTAAAGCCCATAGTCACAACACACCTGATATATCAGCTTTATCTTGTCCATTGAACGCCTCGTATCTGTGTGGACAGATGTGCTGTGAGTTTGCAGTGTGCATCGCTTTAGATTTCCCAGTGGTGACAGCATCGCACTGTTACCAGCATACGTAGCAGCATACATGCCGGTGGTGGCTACACACATGAAATGCCTGAGACAATGGTGTTTAGCCCTCAGTGACCGACCGGGAGAAAATCTGAAAAGGTCATACCTCCTCCGACAAAGATAAACGTGAACTCAAGCAATAGAAACTTTTAAATGCAAAGAAGAAGAAGATACTTCAGGGCTGTACCATATGTTGTTTTTATTCTACAGATGGTCCAAAATAGTGCTCTCAGTCAGAGAATCTATCACTTTCAGACTTCACTGCCTTGTCGAACAGGGCCTGCAGCTTTACTTTTGCATAGTTTAAGATGATTTTTTTACTCGCTTTTTTTGTTATTCTATCTCTCTCTCGCTCTCTCTCTCTCTCTCTCATGTTTTCAGGTTGCTGGGATTAAAGGGGTGTTCCTGTCAAATAAAGTTGTCGAGAACCAAGTGAAAACTTATATCACCTACAACAAGGGGAGAGACTGGCATCTTCTTCAGGCTCCAACAACCGATCTCCAGGGAAACAAGGTCTATTGTGAGCAAGTAAGTGGGCCACTGACAAAAGAGAGATTGAATGTTTGGATTTCCATTATCTGTAATGAGAGTGTCTCTCTCCTACCCTCCTTCTGTCTCCATTTTTTTAAAATCACATTTTCCATGTGACAGGCAGAAAAAAAAAAACAAAGTTCAGTCTTAACATATCTTTACACAAAGTCTCCTAAAGCCCATAGTCACAACACACCTGATATATCAGCTTTATCTTGTCCATTGAACGCCTCGTATCTGTGTGGACAGATGTGCTGTGAGTTTGCAGTGTGCATCGCTTTAGATTTCCCAGTGGTGACAGCATCGCACTGTTACCAGCATACGCAGCAGCATACATGCCGGTGGTGGCTACACACATGAAATGCCTGAAACAATGGTGTTTAGCCCTCAGTGACCGACCGGGAGAAAATCTGAAAAGGTCATACCTCCTCCGACAAAGATAAATGTGAACTCAAGCAATAGAAACTTTTAAATGCAAAGAAGAAGAAGATACTTCAGGGCTGTACCATATGTTGTTTTTATTCTACAGATGGTCCAAAATAGTGCTCTCAGTCAGAGAATCTATCACTTTCAGACTTCACTGCCTTGTCGAACAGGGCCTGCAGCTTTACTTTTGCATAGTTTAAGATGATTTTTTTACTCGCTTTTTTTGTTATTCTATCTCTCTCTCGCTCTCTCTCTCTCTCTCTCATGTTTTCAGGTTGCTGGGATTAAAGGGGTGTTCCTGTCAAATAAAGTTGTCGAGAACCAAGTGAAAACTTATATCACCTACAACAAGGGGAGAGACTGGCATCTTCTTCAGGCTCCAACAACCGATCTCCAGGGAAACAAGGTCTATTGTGAGCAAGTAAGTGGGCCACTGACAGAGAGATTGAATGTTTGGATTTCCATTATCTGTAAAAAAAAAAAAAAAAAAAACATTGCTGAATCATCCTATATCATGGGCAGAGACTGTAAATGAATCCGTAACACACACATCCGTTTTTTTCTTAATTTTCCAGTGAAGTCTTGGTACATGTCAGTCAAGTTTTTCTCATAATCCCCCAAAAAACCATATTAAGTAAACAAAGTGTGAACGTTTCATATCAGATTAATGGAGAGCAGGTTTGTCAGTGGTTTATATTGTGCCTGAACCTGGTCTGTCTTGTCGTTTTGACAGTCGTACAACAGCAAACTAACCTGATTTGCACTCTACAGCCATTCTGCTCGTTACATCTGCACCTTCACGTGTCGGAGAATCCTTACACCTCCAGAAATATTGTCAGCAAAGACACAGCTCCAGGGATTATAATAGCATCAGGTGAGCAGATCATTTGATTATGGACACTTGTAATGTTTTTTAATGAGTCTCACCCTTAACGCTGCCCACGATCGCATCCTCCATCTCCTCCAGTCAGATCCGTTCTTTAGCACAACCAATTTGCACATTGTTTCAGTGTTGCTTCAATGGGAGACACACACTGCATCGTAAATGCAGTATGTTTTTAACAACGTGTGTTTTATATAACAAATGACTACTCTTTGGCTTTAGGTGTGGTTGGACCTGAACTGACCAGCACTAATGTCAGTATTTTCATCACATCTGATGCTGGAAACACCTGGACAGAGGTACAGTATATTAACTCCCTGTAAAATACATGCATGCCTGCACTCATACATTAGAATAATTTTGTTTCGTATTGAATGCATTGACTATAAAATGTCTTTTTGAATTCAACAAAGTAGCGAACTCTTTTTCATAGCTCCTGCAGCAAATGCTTCCCTTGATCTGTCTCAAAATATAACACAAGCTTTAGTCAGATATTGTATGAATATAAAATATGAAAGACAAGGAATCTGACCAAATATTTAATGCAGCTCAAGGTGGTGCAGTCACATTTGCAAAGAAACGAAGAACTGTGGTTTGATGCCCAGCCTTGTGCGTCTGTGACCCATAAAACAAATAATCCAAAAGTAGCATCCACATCTCTGTGGCTTTGTATTCAAGCATTTAACAGAGACACAAGCACTTGGTGTTATTATTCATACAACTGAGATTTCTGTGTCCTGGCTGCCGCTTTAAGGTATAGGTGTGACTATGCGTGTTCCCTATGTCGTAGATTAGACTTTTTCTCTTGTGAGATAAGATGAAGCTGGTCGCTCGCTCGTGTCTGCAGGTTTTTCAGGAGGAGTACAGTGTGTTTTTCCTGAACCAAGGAGGATCTCTAGTGGCCATCCGACACACACCTCTGCCAATTAGACACATTTGGTAAGGCTCTCCGAAGATGCACCACATCTTTTTAGAGACTATACTCAATCTTCAGAACACGACGTAAGGCTGCCGTGGCTCTTCCCAGTGATTTCTACCCTATTTGTGGCCCGTCTGTCTGTGATTCCGCTATTGTTCTGTCCCTTAGGCTGAGTTTTGATGAGGGCAGAAACTGGGACAAATATAGCTTCACTTCCTCTCCGCTGTATGTTGACGGGGTGCTGGGGGAGCCTGGAGAGGACACCCTCATAATGACGTAAGATATAAAGAAGCACAAAGAGCTCATGTGCATCCAGTTTGTTAATTACCACATTAAATAAAGACTCAAAAGTGTATGAATATGCTTATGTTCCATCTGGTTTGAAAGTTCAAGATTTAAGGGAGCGTTTCATCACTCTTTTTAAGTCTTCCCCTTATACCTGATTGTATTCTGATTTGTTTGCGCAGAGTATTCGGGCATTTCAGTCATCGGTCCGAGTGGCAACTTGTCAAAATTGACTTCCGGTCCATTTTTCAACAACGATGCACATCTGAAGATTATCTGACGTGGCAGCTGCACAGTGAGGTAGGAGGAGCGCTGATAGGACGAACGTTCAGCCACTGATTAAACCCAAGTGGATTTTCTTTAACTCAGTCACACAATAAAAGAGAAGAAAAGAACCTCTGAAATGTTTATGATGAATTATTCATCACAGGGGGAAGCGTGCATCATGGGAATGAAGAGAATCTTCCAGAAACTTAAAACAAACGTTCGATGTGTCAAGGCCAGAGATCAGTATATTTCCCACATGTCAGACTCTTGCCCGTGCACAGAGGCAGATTTTGAGTGGTGAGTTCCCTGCTCTGCAGCTCCTCTTTTCACTTCATTAAATCCAGTGCACTACACTTTTATCAGTCTCCAAGGGCAAAGTCTACAAAGCAGACTCAAGACACAACAAGAGTGTTTGAAGACTGTTTCATAATTCACCACTTATTTTTGTGATTTATTTTTGTCACGTTTGCCACTTCCGCATGTCATCTATTATTGTCGTACAAAATAATCAATATCCCAGTCATTGTAACATTAATGAAAATAATAATAATACATTTTTTTCACAGCTGTCCACACAGAAAAAGACTTTGATTACGTTGTAAAGCTCTATGATCATATCAACAAAATTTGAAAATTACCCATAACACCGAATTATTGTTTTAGCATCCACAATCAATTATGTGACAGCAATTCACTCCTGCATTTTTTCTAAATAAGCGCATTTGAAAAGATGGAAAACACGATCAATCGTTCACACAATACTCGACATAGGCTTCTTTATTTTCCAAGTGTTGCTTCAAGTCAGCATGTCTTGCACACCGCCCCAGTCCACTTTTATCCGTCTCTTCTTAGGTTAAAAGCAGCGACTGCTACATGATGTGCTTACAAACACGTCATCACTAAAAGACTCATTGAACTTTCCCAACTCAAAGACTGTTTTCCCAATGACAATGAAAGAAACATTCTCCGTCTGATTGAAGACTGTTTCATAATTCACTACTTATTTTTGTGATTTATTTTTGTCACGTTTGTCCCTTCCGTATGTCATCTATTATTGTCGTACAAAATAATCAATATCCCAGTCATTGTAACATTAATGAAAATAATAATAATACATTTTTTTCACAGCTGTCCACACAGAAAAAGACTTTGATTACGTTGTAAAGCTCTATGATCATATCAACAAAATTTGAAAATTACCCATAACACCGAATTATTGTTTTAGCATCCACAATCAATTATGTGACAGCAATTCACTCCTGCATTTTTTCTAAATAAGCGCATTTGAAAAGATGGAAAACACGATCAATCGTTCACACAATACTCGACATAGGCTTCTTTATTTTCCAAGTGTTGCTTCAAGTCAGCATGTCTTGCACACCGCCCCAGTCCACTTTTATCCGTCTCTTCTTAGGTTAAAAGCAGCGACTGCTACATGATGTGCTTACAAACACGTCATCACTAAAAGACTCATTGAACTTTCCAACTCAAAGACTGTTTTCCCAATGACAATGAAAGAAACATTCTCTGTCTGACTTTGCCAAGGTGTAATTACAGTTTGTGGAAACCGAAAGAGTGTTTTTCTGTTTCAGAGGTTTGATGCATAAAACATAAAATCTGAAATTCCTCAGACTGCTGTGGTGTAGAAATATTTCTTTCGCCTCTGATCACAGTAGACGTGTACTCGCTGTGTACGATTCAAGTTAAATGGAGTTATATTTGATGTTTTAAAAAATAAATAAATAAATAAAAGCCCCGATAAGACATTTGCATGCTTCCAGGTAATTCAGGCATATTTCCCTGTACTTCTTACAGTGACTATGGGTTTGAGAGGCAGCTAGATGGCAGCTGCACACCGGCGTTCTGGTTCGTTCCAGCAGCAACATCTAGAGACTGCATCACAGCAGACAGCTTCCTCAACACCACTGGGTAATGGGAGCAGTGGGTGCACAAAAAAAACACAATTACATTTAAGCTTAACTCTCTTGGAAACCCGCTAGCATTTGTTTTCACTACGTACTACATGCAGTCCATACAGGTTGGTAACCTCTACAACCTAGCAGGTACAGAACAATTGGGAAATTGTGTATTTTTTATATCTCTGACATATGTTTTTTTTTTCTTCATATGCCTGTGTTGTATGATCGGACGCCTGTGTACTCACTCGTGTTGTGTTCTGATATCTGTTGTGCTCCAGATATCGCAGGGTCTTGTCTAACAACTGCACTGGAGGAACTCTGCTGAAGTACAGCCCCAAGCGACAAAAGTGTCCCAGTCAGGCTCCCAGGGGCCTCCAGCTCTTAACCAGTGAGGGAACACTGGTAGCAACGCTGGGGAAGAACGTCACCTTCTTGGTCTTTCTGGAAGAGGTGCTGTCTTCTCATTGAAAAAAAGGAACAGCCTTGACAGTGTTACAGGGGAACCGACTTATGTGTCTAACGTGTTATTTCTATATTGAGATGCTGCCATACATAGCACAGATGCTGGAGCGCCAGCATATTAAATATATATGCAGTCACATGATTTGTCTCATGACCTCCTTCCAGGAGATATCATGGAAAATACTTTGTTATGTGTCAGCGGCGACACTGACAAACAACCGGGGCCCCAGTGTGAGTGACAGTATTTTGTTTCCTTTTTGAAGGGTCTTGGCTCCACGACGAGTATAACGGTTGACTTTGGCGACGGCACCGCCATATCGTACGTCAACATCAGCTCCATCGATGACGGGGTCAAGCATACCTACAGTAAAGTTGGCATCTACCAAGTGTCTGCCACGGCGAGCAACACTCTAGGCTTTGACAGGGTGATACTCTACCTCCACATCTCCTGTGAGTCACAGAGTGGAAATGGTCCTTTAAAAGTTGCATTTTATGATCACCATTGTTAAATACATTTTTCTGCAGCAAAAGCACATTTACTGTGAAAGACGTTTAAGAACCAGCTTCTCTTTTGTTTCCGTAGAGAGACTACATAATAAGCTATTGTCTTGAATTCTTTTTCGCTGATGATCAGATGAGTGTGAGATTCAACATCCTTAAAAATAGGTCAAACAAACTTCAGGATGGCTCCACATCTAAAAAGAAAAAATAAATAAATATATATATATATAATAGAAAACACTTAATATGCTCCTGACTCTTCCGTATGTTAAAAATATGCTCATTAAAGAAATCCTTACATTCGAGATGTCCATCCAAAGGCTTTAAGTGTCACTCACCAGTCCTGTGTAGGCTCAGTAGACGCCTGTTTGTTGTTTTCCTATCGACAGAGAAGAGCTTTGGATTCAGCTCCTTATAACAGAATCCAGTGGCGATGCTTTCATGGCAGCGAGAAGCATCAAACAATCCACGGGCGCTTGTCAGACAACAGCTTATCCACTATCTGTCCGTCCGCTTACTGTGTACTACTCCAGGAAGTCAGCGCTGTGCCCAAATTTACCCTTTAACATCTCTTTATACGTATTTGAACTAAAGTGGCGATTTCTTGCGTGTTTTCTTTTCGAAGGTCGTCTTGAACAGGTGCAGCTCTCCGCTCCATCAGTGGTCGTCAAGAACAAGGCAGTAAACGTCACCACGGTGTTACGTCCCAGCAGCGTGGGCACGGTCATCTATTACTGGTGGTTTGATAACAAAACAGAGGTTAGTCTTATTTTCATATTCCCCGGAACTCCCATTCCGATTTACTGAATGGAATGACGTACGTCTCTCTCTCTCTCACTCTCGCTCTCACTCTGTTTTTAGCCCGTTGTGACCCTGGATGGGACAATGTCCTTAACTTTCCCTAAGGAAGGAACATACACTGTCACTGTTCAGGCTTCAGTTGGAAATACTGTCCACCAGGACCAGATGACTGTGGCAGTTTACGGTGAGCCATATATTCCTGTACTATTTTACTCATCGCACTTGACCACAGCCTCTTAATGTGACAGAGTAGAGAGCAGACTGGTAAATGAGTTCTGAAGCGTGTGAAAGAAAAGATTTGCATTGCAGGAACCACTTTTCTGCTGTGTTCTGTCTTTGAGCCTTCAATTGCAGACTTTTTTTCTTTTTCATAAAAAAGAAAGTGATTGTACTTGCATGACCCAACTCCAATTTGCTGATGAAGGCCATTAAATGTGGCTGAAAGCCTGAGTAAGTGGACCGTGAAATAAGAATTATTAAGTCATCTCCATGGTCAAAAATACACCTACATACCACGCTCAAATATGCTGTTTTTCATTTTTTTTCTCATCTTGTTTTGATAATAGCTTGTAAAATCACGCAGAAAATATATGAAACGTGTAAAAATGCAAATTATTTTTTCTTATCAACGTTTACTTCAGAGAGGCAAACAAACAAAATCTAGTTGTTAATGTATCGACAGAAGCAGTGCATTAACTTTCTGGCCATTTCAGATTATTTCCGGTCGCATGTTTTGGCCTTTTCTTCTAATGTGGACGAGCTGAATCCCGGCGTGTCTGAGTGGAGAGAGGACATCTGCCGAGTAGTGAAGACGTCCGTGGTTCAGGTCAGTTTTTCTGCTGCTAGTTGGTCTTATATAAGACTGTAACATAACGGGGAGTGACCCAAACTCCAGAGAGCTTCATTCAGATTGTGGCAATTAGCCGATTTGCATCAGCCTGCAGAGAAAAGCTTAAGCCTCTGTGAGCTGAGCCATATCTTTTGTTGTTATCTTGCTTTTGTAATGAATGCATGTGGTCTTTTTTAAGTGTTGCAATCCACTGCGTGCAACGTCTTCGTACCCCCTTGCCGTGTAATTAGTTATCCACCTCTGCACTATGACGTACAGATGTGGAACAAATTGAGGGAAAAACCTGCAGAACAACAACCTACCTAAAAGATGGTTTTTCCATTAATGTGACATCCATCAGTGTCACATCACCTGAAATCATTCTCATCAGTTTAAGATCCCAATTGAACTTTTCAATAATAATAATAACGAGCAATAAACTCCCTGTGACGGCAGCTGCCATTTGCGTAATAAAAAGGTGCCGTTGCTTTGAGAAAACGGCAACACATCAATTAAAGCATCTGCTGAGGTGCATCTGGTGTATGTTAAATAAGAGATATAGTAAGAGATACATATTGACCAATATACTGGTCTATATGTATATATCATACTCTAGCCCTCAATATGAAACACCCACTCTGACCTTCTGTCTTGGCAGATATTACCATGGTTTACACCTAGAATATGACAGCAGACCTCAGGTCGTGGCGTAAATGCAGTAAAAGCCCTGGCCTTTACCACAGACTGTCAAATTGCACTTGCATGTTTTAGCTGATCCGTGCTTCACATCTTGACAGCGGCTGGTACTCAGGCAAGTGATATATGAAGCAGAGCGGCAACAGTATGTACTCATTACTTCAGGCGACCCCCAAGAATCATCTCTCAGGGCCAGAGTGTCACCTGAAACACTGCCAATCAAAACTCTTCTTTAATGAGGTTTTGTTGTTATTAATAAAGGTCACAGGAATCAATGAGGATCAACTCCTGGTCACCGTGCTTCCGGGTTTACCGACCACAGCGGAGATTTTCCTTGTGCCCGAGAAGAAGTCGAGAGACGGAGCCACGCAGGAAAAGTGGGCGCACCTGGATCAGGTACCGTCTCATCGAATCATTTTTAATGGCCCCTGGCAGATGCTTTATACAGTGTGGTTTTTCTCTAATAATTAAAGCTGCATAAAAGAGAAAGCCAAGAGACTAAACAGAGAGCGTCCCAGAGGAGCATGTTCTTTACTTTACAGTGTCATACAATGCTATAGTGCTACAAAGTTATCACCTTAATCTGCTGCTGTATTAATAAGGGAACATATTTTATGATGTTTGAACAGTTTCTCTGCCGAAGGTCACATCCATATTTTATATATTTGAAAGCTAAAAGAGTAGTTTTACATGAAAAATGTACTACTTCCGTTTAACATACACACATGTAGTCGGTTACATATGAACACAAGCATAGTCATTTTGCATTGTTTTACATGTCATTCATGTTATAGTTCATCTTCCCTTTGCTGTTAATGGCTGCAGTGCAGGTGGCTTTTGTTTGGACAGTTTGCCTGCAGCCATTTGTGTGATAGTTATATTGTTAGTAGCCATAAGAGACACTGGTGTTTCGTGTGAAATAAGTGCGGTGAACTTCTATTGGTATTGTTATCTTTTGCCTTCATTAGAACAATTAAGGGCAAATCCTCACAAGTATCAACATTTCGTCAATGGGAACTCTTTGTGTAATTGTTGATTTGCCTCTCTGTTTGCTTCCACAGTACTTATTTTATATATTAGTGCGAGTGCAGTGTAATATAAAAAAAATGAACAGATTCTAAGATACATTTTTGTTTCTATTTTATTTGTGTAGATTTCCGCCCTTGATTTGAGATACAAAATCTCTTATACAGGAGGCTAAACTTCAATTGTGATTTGTATCTTCCCTTATTAAGTTCCAGTTCTTTTTTTTTAAGGTCCTTACATCTCACATACATAATAATTTTTCCACTGGTTTCCGCTCATTTAACTATGGTCAGAAAATCAACTTGTGGAGTCTAGACGCTTGTGCACGTGAGACAATACATCACATTGAGCGTCGTGCCTGCGTTTATAAGTTACATTATCATTGCAAGGTAACACGGTTTTGTGCGCGGCTCATTTTGGAAAGTCTGCAATCCATCACCTCGCAACAATTAGGTTGAGTTTGACCAAAATAAATGCAGACGTGTATTACTGGCGGTGATGGATTTACAAAGTCAGCAAAGTCAGCCAAGTTTAAAGTCTCTGCAAAAGTATTTTCACACCACAGTGTAGTGAATGGACAGCTCTGGCTGCGTGGTAGGCCGGGAGATACTGTGTTATTTCCTGGAAAAGGTCAGCAGTAATGAAGACTGCACATGTTTGCATATAATTGGGGTGAAATATAGAAAATCTCTGGTGCGCTCCAGTAGGTGGAAATACAGAGGAGAGGAGTCATATGTTGTACTTTTTCTATTAATATGTTGCAGGTTCCATCTAACGTAGCTCTCTCACACCCCTCTGTGGATTCCTCTTGGACTTGCCCACCAAAACAAGCGTTCCTTCATTCTTCCATCATAACCACCAAGCTTGACCATCCAATGCACTCTATTAGTTTAATCTTAATTTAGGTTTGTTTCCCAGCCACCTAACAAGAAAACACACCTCCACACTGGTTGCATTAATTAGTCTGACAGCCTCGCAGCCATTTCTGAAAAGACTTTGTGCCTTTATCGCTGAAACGCTTAATAACTATACATTCCCTCCCATACCTCTGAAGGAGTAATGCAACATCTTAACACCAGAGGGCAATGTCTTACCATGTAAAACCAATGAACCGGCCTCCATCAGTGCACCGAAATGAGCAATGCAGTACATATGCATTCTTTAAAAAGTTAAGACACGTGCATAAACATTTAGATTAAAAAAAACCTAAACTATTTAAATTGCATTACAGTAAAATAACCTGAATCTTCAAAATTGATCTTTTATTAGGTTATAGAGAGCTGGTTAATATGTAAACAAAACAATTACCAGGGGCTGTTTTTAAAGCGCCAGCTAGACAAGCTCATTTATTCATCATAACAGTAAAGACCTCAGTGTATCACAGGTAAACATAATTTTGCTGGCTCATAGTCAGTCTTGAACTACGTTAATAGGTATTTAATTACATTGATGCATCATATAATTGGCAGCATCGTGAAAGTAGACAAACTGGGGCAGGCTGCCTGGATTGAGAATTAAGGAGATGTATTTATCTAAGGCCTGTCTGATTACCTGGCAGAACCTCACAGACAATAGGGTAATAAATCTTCAGTTCACTGTTCTCATCTCCTGTGAATGACTTGCAATGTGGATGCAGTGAATGAGTGTGTGCACACACACACATGCGGTGTATGTGCGTGTGTGTGTATGTGTGGAGCAGCTTATTAAAATGTGTAATAGATTTACTGACCCTGATATGCCACTAGAACAAAAGTAATTATTCATACTGTGTAGAGCAGTCTAATTTTAACCAGTGGAAAGATTTTAGAAAGAGCAAGATGGAATTAGTGAGGCATTGCTAAGGACTCAAATGGGCTCCAGGAAGGCTTTTTGGTCTCTTGTTAAATGACTGCTTCATCTAGGTGTGAAAAGCAGGGGAATTTGAGGCACTTCAGGGAAAAAATAAATTAAAACTGCGATTTTATTATAGGAGGACATACTTTGATTTACAATGGCTCGGCCTCACAGGAACTGTTATGAACTGCATCGCTCAAATCGTATTTTCTTTGAAAACGCATGCAATACACCAGTAGAGTAGCTCCGTGTTGTGACAGAAATAGCAAAACACTAATTTTGTTAAATGTCACCTCCTCGCCACAAGCAGACGCCGTTTTACCTGATACCTCTTTCCATCACGGAAAAAACTCCCGCTGGGTTTTCGGTGCAGCGGGTTTGGTTTTCCATGTGTCAGATCAACATTTGCTCCTCTTTAGACGAAAGCAAAAAAATTCTGATTCATAATTTAGGCTGTTGGATGAAATGACTGCAGTTGAAATATTGATGACCGTGGAATATTGCTGTGCTGCAGCTGCTAACGGTGCCTTCTCTGCTCTATCACTCCACCTCATAGCTTTCACAGGTTCTTCTAAGTGCTCTGAACCAAGACCTTATCCAGTTCACGCTCAAGCCGGGGGTGCAGGTGAATGTATATGCCACGCGGCTGTCACCGGGTGAGTCTGCTGCGTCTCCCTGAACAAATCTTAGAAATCTTAGTCACCTCAAAATTTATTTATTTATTTTTTTACTAATTGCAATTTATCATATTTGGAGAACAAAATAATTCAAAGGGCTACTACTTATCAATAACTAATCCATAAAGAAAAAGAGGAAGTGCTTAATGGACACCCTCCTGGTAATTATTCTCAAATATTGTCAGCAAAACAATATCGCGTCGATTCTCCTTCGTCACATGATAAGATGACTGTTGTCCTCAATGTGCAGTCATTCTGTCTTTCATTCTCTCTCCGTCACAGCTCCTCTCGTGGACAGCAGCGATAGCGGCCACAGCAGCACTGCAGTCATTTTGCTTGTTTCTGTGGTACTGATGGGGTTGGCTGTCTTTGTAATATATACGTTTAAAAGGTACAGTATACAAGATATTGTATATTGTTAGCACCTATAGAGCACAGTCAGATGGAAAACTATTTGGTAGAATATGTGAAAATACATCACTGGAAATATCAACAATGGGATTATTTTATTGCAGTTTTATTTGTGTGTGTGTGGGTGCGTGGTATGTGTTTGCATTTGCATAATGGCCCTATACAGACTCAGCCCCATTATCTACAACCGAGCACCTCACAGCTGAACTCTTAAAACTTTCCAGAGGTATTCAGACTCCATATATCTCTGAGTTATGGACACCCCCAGCACAATAATAGCTAGAGGAATAAGACAATTCCCCTCTGTCTCAATCTGCAGAATATTACAGGGAATGACAGTCTAATCAATTCTCCCACACTCCTGAATGGGTGTCACAGTCCTGCAGTTATCAATATTCATCTATCTGACAATGTGAGGGTTGACCTTTCGGAAATGCTAAACACAGCCATTCAAGGTGAGGCATACTCTGCAGAATGGCAGGAAAGGTTGAGGAGATAAGTCCTGAGAACACATATATTATACAGTGAGGGGCATACAGTAAATAGCATCCTCTGCTGCAGGTAATCCCATGCCAATCAAAAGGGAATTGCTTACATCGGCGGCAGTTTGGAGGATAAGTAAAACAACACTTAACCTTTACTTTCAAGATTATAATTACAACATTAAGAAATCGACTTTGAGTTGCCTCAGATGCCACAGCCCCAGCTGCGGCGCAAAATCACAAGGGGAGAATCTGAAATTAGAAATGCAAGATGTTAGTTTTAAGCAAAATTGAGTATGCATCTGAGGGGATGAAAAATTGATTGAAAACTGAGGTGAACAATATGAAAGTGAGAGAGAGCAATGCCCAGTGGAATGCAAATGCCCTAGTTTCCAGCTTTCAAGCAATCCTATCCCATCCTTAACCGTTAAAAATAGTGGGTGGCACATTATGCCGAGTGAAAACATTAGTGAAACAGACCTGATGGCAGCTTTCCATAAACTTCACCCTTTTTTTTCACTCTTTTTTTCCCCTTTGCGTGACCTACAGGAAGTTTCCAGGCATCAACACGTACACAGCGGAGCAGCCCGAAAAAGAACAAGAGGTCATCCCGGCAGTGACCTCCATAGCCGTCCCAGACCCTGAGGGTGACAAGCTGACCTCACTGGATCATGTGGATGTACAGCTGGACTCAAAGTGTCGAGGTATTAAAGCATCAATGTTTCTTACAGATAGTATCAGGAGTACACGGTGTTCATGTCAGACTCTCGTGTTGGACAGTCAAGTTGGACAATTCATGTTGGACAGTTTGTCAAAAGTACATAAATTGTGTCAACCTATACCTGGTAGTCATCTATTGTTAGGTGCTGATGCTACGCCTCCTCCCCCTTGTGTTGTCAGACGGGTTGCCAAGATACAGTTCTTCCCGTGTGCTGTACATTTAGGTATCTGCCAGCCTCCGTTTGACATAGTGAGGTATTAGTATTCAACAGTAAGCGAAGCACAATCAAATGCGAGCAAAAGTGATGGAATGTCAGGGTAAATTATATGACCCAATAAAATAATTAGTGGATCAGGAAAGAAGCGCAGTGGTGAAAGCATTTTCATCAAGAAATATCTACGAGGTTCCAGCTGATTTACCTCCACCCGCAGCTTAACAATCGACCCATCCAAGATAAATGTGTTTGCCTGCAAAAAAAAAAAAAAAAATACACCCGCATGCAAATGCTACATAAAATTCCTCCTGTTTTTTCTCCCCCCCCCTTCCTTCTCCCTTGCCAGGCTACCTGCCATCTCACACAGACATCAAGCTCTCTGATGAAGCGCCCCATGTGTTTTAATGTTGAGAGTCTATGACCGACTCAAAAGCAATACATCTTCTTTGGCAGTTACTTCCAGCAAGCTATGAAACCACGGTCACAATGAATGGTCTCGAGTGTTTTGCTACCCATGCATGGATGGACCAGTTCACACTGTGCTGCCTAATCCCTCTGAGGTGACTGTACAGATTTATATTTGCTTCTTGAAAAGGGACCCTTTTTGACTGAAAATACTTGTATTTTTGCAAGGACACCGATCTTTTTATGTAAATAATAACATCCATAATGGAAATAGTAAAAGTTATTTGTCTCAGCTCCGTTACAGCTGCGTCTGCTCAACTCTGAAGATACCACACGGCGGAACGGAAGAGATGTGTAATAATATGCTTTGATTCCTGCTCTTTGGGCTCGTGTTTGTGGAGTTTACTTTGGTTAACTATGTGGAAGTAGCTTATCTGCGTTAAGACAGTGAGGGAAGCGGATTCATTAAGCTCTGCACAATCAATTAATCTTATCATCAGATTCTCATCAAATGAAAGCTTGCAATATCCAGAAGATGAAGGAGGGGGTGGGTCTAGTCCCAGATCTGCGTATTCCATCAACTCTGTCTCTGTGCTGCTCCAGATGTTATATGTCACAACAAAAACAGGAATAGAACATTGAGGTGGATGCTATTTAGGTATGTATGAGAAACAGAGCATTTGGGAGACTAATCTCGTTTTTAGTGACACGAGAATAATCATAAACGTTAAACCTACCTTAAACCTGATTATACAGAAATGGAAATCATCATGCATCATTATTGCAGCTGCAGTATTATATGTGATTTGATTTTTACAGACAAAACCAAGAAACAACTTAACCTTGTGCTGCTTATTGTTATTTGTTGCCAGGAGCATTTCTTGTACATTCTACTGTGTGGAAGGAGAAAGAGAGGTTTAATGTTTTCACAATAACTCCTGTGTTAACAACGGTGGCACAGTCCAGCAGCAAACACTTATTGTGATGTCGCAAGATCCATTTAATCAGTTATTCGTTCAATGTTTATTTACAACCACATATTGAAAAGGCTGCTGGGGCCCAGTCCCAAATTTTCCCAACGCTTTTGTCCTGTCTTTGAACTGATCTCACTGTGAAGGCGCCTATTTAAAGGTAACATACAACACTGAACCTACACCAGTTATTATTATTTTTTATTTTTTTTTACCTTGTGCTGAACCAGCTTTCATATATTTTTGACTGTTCCTAATAACCACGATGATACCAGCATCTCCACACGGCGCTTGCTCAGTCTACAGTGAAGCAGAGGAGCCTGCAGTCTGCAGTCTGTTCTAGGTTGGCCTCCAAGGACTCAGCGGACAAAAGGCTGCAGATTTGTCCATCTCCTTCGCTGCGAGGGACACGGAGCTAGAGAAAGACGCATCTCCTGTCAATGAGACTCAGCCTACACACAGAGCTTTGGTCAGCCGCTGTCTCTTTGGGATAAGTACAGAAGTTTTTCTTCATCAAACTTTTCTTTTAAGTGTTGTCAGCATCGTGTGTCAGGAAGACAAATTGACTCGAGGCTTCTCCATACTTCTTCCGTCCAATCCTCCATCTCAGCCTGAAGCATAAATAAACTCGTACCCATGACCAGGTGAACTGTCTCCCCACACTAATCACCAGAGGAGTTTCGTTTTTGTGCCTGTTATTTATTTAACAAAATTTCCGTTGTCCCGCTAATCAACCTGTGAATATGATTGTGAGCATATTTGCATGACGATTTTTTTTTCTCTCTTTTCCTATTTCCGGTTGCTTAAAATATGTCTTAATTAGGAGAAACTGAAATTGTTAGAATTGTGAACTGTAGTATTTTGCGTTTCTCAAGAGGCTAGACGACTCATTCAGTGATGTGATTAATCAGTGGGTTGTTACTGTGCTTTTCATCTGATCTTGCTAAAGTAAACATGGTTGCGGAATAAAGCAGAACCACAGCAGCAGCGCAGCGTGGCTGGTTGATCAACTCATTTAGCTTGAAGAGCTCGTTTTGCTGTTGTTTGATCTGATAAGACCCAGGTGATTGGCTGCAGCCTTCAGTCGTGTTCAGTCGACATCCTGTGTCAAAGGTCAAAACTGTACGACTCCACCTCCGCTGACTGAGAGCCTATCAGGAGTAGGAAGCTTTGATTGACAAGCACTTTTATGCTTTTTCTGCTATGTGCCTAACCTGTTGTCGCTTAAAGGAACAACCCGCCATTTTATGATGCCAGGGGGTATCTGTAGCTGAGTGTGTTTGATTGACTATAAGAGCGACACGTAGCATCATGGTTCTTCTGGCAGCTGGAATAGCTCAGTGATAAAGACACTGTAGCTGCTACAAAAAACTTGAGTTTGCATCCTGCTACAGGAGTCCTGGGTTCGAGTCCCAGTAGGGACCAGGGCAAGCCAACCCACAAGGATCCTTTTGTAACTAGGGAGATTTTATTAAATGTATAATGTGAAAATGTCATCATTGTGCCTAGTGGGACGCGAACCCGAGTCTCCTGTAGCAGCGTCAGTATCTATGTGACGGCCGGTGCCACATCTCGCTCCTATAGAATTAGAATGTTTTGCCACTTCTGGGAGAAGTAGTAAAGGACGGGTTAGAATCCATTCATTATGAGCTGCCGAGGAGTTGGAAAAGGGGCAGAAATCATAAAATGGTGGTGTGTTCCTTTAATGTGCCCACCGTTTCAGTGCAGCCATTTACATGATGCAGTGGTACTGAGCTGGAGGACAATGAAAAGCACCAAGTAGCCCGGAGCGATTCTAATGGGCTACTTCCTTGGCACTCCCACTGTGCTACAAATTAATTATCTTCTCTCCAGGAAATCGACGCGCACACACATACACACACAATCAAGGAAGATTTTCCCAGACGAGGTAGCACCTTGAATGAAAAATGTCCCACAACAATAACCCACAGCAATATTGTGTTAGCCACAGTGTGAAATTGATGAGCATGTTTCCTTTCATTGAGTGCTACATTACAGTGTCAGGCTGCCGCGAATCATCCATTAGTGATTGTCACCGTTCAATTTGATTGTGCACCGCCGAACATCCCAGGGCAGTGAGAGAGAGAGGCCGCGGTGTTAATTCAGACCGGGAGAACAAACCACTATAAGACTCTCATGGCGCTGATGGCTGTTGAAGTGATGAAGATTGGTGTGCGATATGAAGCTGCTGAAGTGGCAAACAAAATGCAAAACAAGGTAAACTGTGGCCTTATTGCTGGAGATGTGCTTCAGCCAATCAACCACACGATTGTGTTCACCAACCTCAGAGTCTCATCGCCATGTTAATGTGGAAGACTTCTTTAGATCTGAGGATGGCAGGATGCCAGAAAATCTTTTTTTTTTTTTTTTACACAGACACGGGTGTCTCATCACTTGACTAAAGCCTCTGTAATTGTTCCCATTAAATAGAAACCATCTGTAAATGGTGAGCTGAGTGATGGGGTGATGGGGGTAAAGTGATGCTCAGTCTCGGTGTCAGATGGGAATCTTCTGTCACCATTCTGTCCATTAAAAGCCTTCATCAGAGGCTCTTTAGGATCATTAACAGTGGTAGGCTGAGATGATACACTGTCTGCTGCAAAGCGCCTGTGTTACAGATGAGACTGACGCTGTGTTGTAAAAACATCATGAGCCCATTTGTTTGCAGGTTTATGGACAAGACAACGCAAAGAACCAGGAGAGTAGACCACGTTAAGATCTTTCACACTTCCACTGCAGCGCGTGGAGGAGAAATACAGAATTCCATACAAAAATACATTTATTCTGAACAATTTCAAAATGGCCATTTGTTCACAGTAAGAAATATGATATTATAACAAGACAGTTGATAATCATTGACAAAAAGTAACAATATCATATCATGCACAACATTTTTGGCAATTGCACAACTGGACTATTAGTGTTTTTACTAATTTGTTTAATGTGTCAAGTAAAATCACCTATATATATATATGTATATATATATATATATATATATATATATATATATATATAAGCCAAAGAATATATATATATAGCCAAAGAAGTCTTATGTCTGTATACTCACAGATGATTAGGGCATGCTACAGTAAGAACTAAAAAGGAGTACATAGAGCTTGCTGTGAGACTGAAGGTTATGGAGACAGTACTACGTGTGTGTTGACTTAACAATAGAGTAAAATGAAACTACGGTATAAATTTACATCCCATTTTGTTCTATGTACAATATCTCAGTGTTTCCAACTCTTAGCTCAGACTTCCATGTCCATACATCACCGTCGAGTGAACCATTATCTGACTAAAGATAGTTAAAAGCACCGCGTTATCAAAACTACACATCTTTCTTAAAAGCATTCACTTTTGTCACTGTCTGATAATTTTACATAAATCCACTCTATTTACAACTCAAAAACCTCTAGTTATAGGGGAGTAAATGCTAGATGTCTTTCATCCAGAGTTTATCCACTGCAAATTGAAAGCGTTGTAACGAGATTAGAACTTAACCTGTAATGGCCAGTTAATTATATTCCTTTCATACAGAGGTAATGCAACATGCAAGTGACAACTCTATTAGATTGTTATTATCATTAAAGCCCTGGATACTTGAGGCCCAACATTTATAAAGTAACTTATGAAGTGTAAATTGAAGTTTATTTTTTAACCTATTCATTCTTTCTTAACTTATTTCCATCACATTGATGTTTTTCTCAAACCTTCCATGATAAAAGCATTTGAGATATTTATTGAGACACATGATGCCTCCTATCCATATACAGTATTATCCAATGAAAGAATCATACTGATGCCACAGAGGGTAAAAGAAACGTCAGTATGGGCTGAATATCTATAGCATACCCAAATTAGTGATGTCACATCCATGGCGGTAGATAAGAACAAGGGCTTGCTGATGCTAATTGGACATTTTGTGCTGGGTACAATATATCAGCCAGTTTCAGCAATTCACTGACCTTAAACTAGAGGCCCTTGAGTGTGTTTCCTTGTCGTCACCTACACTGGCTATAAACTAGATTCTTATTTTATCCATGTGCGTTAAAAACATGACTTTGAACAATCGCAGCTATCGTTATGAAATTTTTTAAAAAAAATCAAAAGCAATGCCAACAAAGCTATTTTAGCACAACTGTAACACAACCACATGTACTTACTGAGCAACAGAGCGCGTGTTTCAGACATTAGTACAGTTTGGAAACTCCCTTGTTACAATTCTCTCCATATTTCTTCCAAATCCTCCTGAAAACAGGCAAACAGAAAAGAGATAAGACTTTTAAACATCAACCAAACAAGTTCTGAAAGCAGATTTCTCTCATTCTTTTCACCTGAAGATCAGATGTTTGCACGTGCTAATTATAAAGTCATCACCAAAGCTTTCTGCTTGAAACGGCCCCTGTTGTTTTAACACAGGCACATGGCCTCTGCGAGCATGTCTGAGCTGCTGATGCACGGCCGATAAGATGGCTCTGCCGTGACAAGGGAGGTTGTTCAGATTATGCAGGCGTCGGCGTTTTGCAAAGGTGAAATGTTTATCTTCAACTGTGTCAGTGGTTTAAAAGTAGTGGTTTTGGCGTTTTATTCAAAAGAAGCAGTAAATATTATATTATATTACACGCAGGCCTGTTTTAAATAAGTTCACTGTCTCTCATAGGGAATGAGCATCGTTTGTAGTGTGGAAAGAGATTGATTTGTGATATTGCAGGGAGCTGTTGTTATAAATATAACCCGAGCAATATTTCATTTAGCATTAATTTACAGACTTGATTTCTAAGTTGACGTCTTCTGTAGACCTACGGCCTGGTGTAATGCATCAGAGAGAAGAATCCTAAATCTCTGTCACAGCTTGTTAATATCTTACGTCCACTGATCTGTAAATGTCTTATTATGAAACATGAGGCGATGTTAGCCGTCAATGGTAATCAATCCGAACCGATTAACAGAAGTTAAATTAAGAGCCCAAACTAAACTCACATACCATTTTAATTATTCCAATCTGACAAATCCTGCATTAAATGTTTAAAACCGTAATTTTAGCCGATTGATTTTGACTTTGTCGACTGAACTTCATAGCTGGGAGCTGCACTGTGACAAATATCAACCCGATTTGACTCTTATTTTTAAAGCTTGTCCAAAGTCGTTTGGACTAAAGTGAGATCACATAAAATCACTGAACCCGCACGTTAATTAAATTAATGTCTGGTCAATGTTTTTCCTGAGGTGGGGGGGATGGTTCCCTGTGGCTAGACTACAGCCTTCATTTATGGGCATAGTAGATTGTAAAGAAGGTATAATTTGAATATAGCTACAACTACATGTCAGAGTATCACATCTGTAACCCAGCCAAAAACAGACAGCCTGATAATCAAGCCACTTCCATGTACTAATGAAATTTTTAAACAGCAGGATGTCAATTTGAATCTCACCAGCCCCGAATCAAAGCTCCCTCGCTGCTCTGCCCTTTTGTAAATAAACACTAAAAGCAACCGAACAGGATTTAATTTGTTACACATCAGCAAGGACTTGGAGAGGCAAGAAACAGCTGAGAAATGAGGAATAGCCAGAAGTGCTGAGTGGACCACAAAAAAAAAAGGCTTGAGCCCACGCATTTATGTCAGAAGCGCTGCAAACCTACTTTTGTCAAATAGTCCACAGCATCGGCAAAGGGCCGAACTGTTCTCATCTCAGAGATATCACAGTGGCTGTCAGGCACCAAAAAGTTCACTTGTCGCTGCGATATGGGGCAACTGCAAATGCTGCATTTGTGCAGCTTTTGCAAAAAAAAAAAACGGAAATGCAGCATCGCTCAAGACGTTTGTTTTAATTTCTTTTGTTTTAATAATTCACTGTATGGCAGCGTCACCTGTGGCAGAGCTTTCAGGATAATTATATGATAGTTATGTTTTCCTATCTGTACTAATGGCGGTTCGATAAAAACGGTGATTGATGTGTTTTTCATTGCTGTGATCCCTTGAAACCTGTCGTACGCGAGTGACACGCCGATATGAATGTTCTGTGTTTAATTTAGTCGTGGCATCCAAATCTGCTTCACAGTCACATACTGTACATTTTACTCCACTACGTTTATTTAGCCTCTGCAGTTACTTTGTAGATGAAGAGTTTAAAAACCTACAATGGCAGATAAAATGCAATGCTTTGCTCCACAGTCAATTAAACGGTTCAGTGTGAAGTATAGTAAGTAGTGGCATTAGCACTAATTGTAACTGTGTCAATAATAATAATAATCTAATAGAATGATATGTGATAATGTTTTGTAAAGTAACTCTAAATGCACAGCTGCCGTACCTCTGCTCCTGGCATCCAGATCTTTAGCCATGAGATCTTTTGGAGGAGAAAACTCGTTGAGCTTCATTTTGGACATGCTGTCGCTCTGACCGACTGTGCTGATCACCTCAGGCTCTTTCTCACTGTCTTCAGTCTGAACGTGGATCCAAGGGATTTTCCTAAACACATGGAGACAGCGGAACAACTATTTAAGCAACTCCGGAGCGGTGCAATTGCGAGCAACGAGATCAATTCGTTTTAGTTCGGTGCAATTTACTTCATCGTCTTGGGGAACAGACCTTTTGAACTTGTAGATGAAGAACGCGGCCAAGCCGGCGAATACCACGGTGAGCAGCATCAGCATGGCCGACCCACTGTGGATGGAGTTTGAATTCACGAGTGGCGCTGAGAGACAGACAGGGAAAATAAGCATCGCATTTTATCCAGGACAAATGTGTTAAAACCTCTCAGGTTTTTTTTTCCTGAGCCATGTCTTATTTCAAGGGGATTACTTTTATTACTCTATGACATATAACAACTTCAGGCACAGCCTGAGGAGCTCGCTGCATGTTATCCCCTCTGGGTATTAAACGGAACCTTCAGGAGGTGCGCTACCGCTCCCTGGGGTCCATCATGCAGGTAGCTTATGCATAGTCATTGCTTTTTAAATGCTGAGATGCAATATTTCCCCGCCCTGCCCATCTTTCTCCCCTTCAGATGGAAGCCTATGAAGTCTATGACCTTTCTGGATCCTTTTAAAGGCAACCCAGACCTTTGTATGCAGACACAAATGAAGACAGATCCGTTGGTGGATGAAAAGGGTAAAGCCAAGCGAGGTTGATCGACACGTTTTTGCAATATGCTAATGACACGATGACCCTGTGGATTTCCTCAGTGCATACCAAAGGCCTTATTTGTCAATCCCGTCATTGATTGGCCGATTTCAAAGTGAACTGCCACCTTTAAGCCTCAGGTGCAAAAGTGAAAGCGTTTGGAGGATATTTAAATCCTGTAATGTACAGTATGTATACATGTGAATCACAGGGAATAGCAATGTATTTGCCGGGTTTCGTTTTGTTTTCTTTTTTTTTTCAAAAAGTTAATATGAAATCATCCCAAGAAAGATATGGGGCTTAGGTTCTGCAGCTCATTGAGCAGAGCAAATGCATTGCGGCCGTTACTACACTGGCATATGTTAAGCCCCAGGCCTTCAGGGCTGTTTTTTTTTTTTCTGCAGCTCCAAAAGTTGTTAAATATAATGATTGCACTGGTGATAGTGTGAAGAAAGGATCGGCTAAGATTACAAACAAACTCACCCAGCGTTTCTTGAGTCATGTACACAATAATGCGAACATCAGCCTTCAGCTCAAACTGGATCAGTCCTTGGTTCAGGGCAGTGGCGAAAATACCTGATATCTGTTATTAGTATTAAAAAAAGAGTTTCAAAAGAGTCAAGAGTTTCAAAAACTATATATATATATATAAAACTTTAAAAATAGATAGTCATTGTCTCTGACTATGGAGGTTAAGCTCAGATATGATTAACTTAGCATAATGCATAATGACATGCATAAAGAACTGCAACCTGGTTCTTTACAACAAAACCTCACAAACAAGACGATGTAAACTATAATAATAAAAAATAAGACAGACAGAATAAACTAGAATAAGTAAATAAAATGTGTCGATTCGTTATCTTTATGTCTTTCGGGAGCTTTATGACCAAATCATCCATCTCTGCCGAAAAGTGTATCAAGAAAAAAGAGTCATGTACACAATAATGCGAACATCAGCCTTCAGCTCAAACTGGATCAGTCCTTGGTTCAGGGCAGTGGCGAAAATACCTGATATCTGTTATTAGTATTAAAAAAAGAGTTTCAAAAGAGTCAAGAGTTTCAAAAACTATATATATATATATAAAACTTTAAAAATAGATAGTCATTGTCTCTGACTATGGAGGTTAAGCTCAGATATGATTAACTTAGCATAATGCATAATGACATGCGTAAAGAACTGCAACCTGGTTCTTTACAACAAAACCTCACAAACTAGACTATGTAAACTATAATAATAAAAAATAAGACAGACAGAATAAACTAGAATAAGTAAATAAAATGCGTCGATTCGTTTTATAACCAAATCGCTTTATAACCAAATCATCCATCTCTGCCGAAAAGTGTATAAAGAAAAAAATATATCGTATCGTGTCTTGGCTCCTTTAAATAATTGCTTGTATGAAAAAAAAAGAAAATTAAAAAAAAGCCAAAACTAATGAATGTCATTATTAACTGGTGGACATGGTTTGGCAACAGCCTTCATGTACTTTTTATCCCAAATCATATCTCGTTATTGATGATTGCGTCATATCAGTAGCAGTGAGGCAGCTTCTTAATTAAGCTTTGCATGATTAACTAATTTAATATTTCTAGATTTCATGGCTCTTACCATCTCCAGAGCCTCTTCTCTGCTTCCTTTGTGCTCACTTGACATGTGCTCGTCAGGCAGAATGAAGAGCTCCGCTGTGGTTGGAACACCCGGGTACAGAGCCACCAGCAGCTGATCTTCAGGAACCCCAGACTCCTACCGCGACAGGACAATACAACAGGCCGGGGTAACTCCAGTGCAGAGGTTAATTTTACAGTTATAAGTCAAACCTGCCAGCATCCCTTGGCTAACGTCTCTGGCAGTTACAGCTGTCACAGGTGAAATATAAAAAGAGCAAATTCCTCACAGGGGCCAGAAAACACCATGACTGCAGTATCAATACTGCAAACATGTATAAAATAGTAATGACCCTGAAAGCTGCTGGTGGCTCCAGGAAAGATCTCAGAGCGGTGGGGACTTGATGTACCTGTGACAGAGCTGTCCGCACCACACGGCCTATGTCCTCCCTCCACTCCGAGATGCCAGGATTGTGCTCGTCAAGTGCTGGCGAGAACGACAACAACAGCGACCTAAAGATCTCTGGAGGAGGGGGGGAAAAAAGGGTGGGTTGATGTCTGTTTGAATATGAGTGCTGCTTCCAGTTTGGTTTTTCATTAATCTGATGTGCAGGTTTGTCTTTTTCCATTTGGCAACATACAACTTGAAGTTAATTGCTCCTCAAGATTTTGTGTTTTGTTTACACCATGACATTTTATTCATCAGATAAATCCACGTTGACGTCGACTTGCAGCGTGGACCGGGAGCCATCATATTTCCTCCGAGATGGCGCACTGCATATTCATGCGTCGCGTATCGTTGCCAATTTAAGTAAACCGAAAACCCTCGCTGCCACTCACCTTTAACTGTTATAACTTTTGAATCCTGCATTACGGTGCTCCCAGAGGCAACCTGGACCGTGACCTTGTTTTTCCCCTCTCTCTGAAATGTGTATAAGACGCTTCCCTCCAGGGTTATAATGGGCTAGATTTCAAAAGGAAAAACACAGGGAATTACACAGAAAACCTCTTTTCCTCTCAGCCTAGTGGAGAATTTTATGCACATGCAGCCCTTGACATACTGTATAATGAGGGAATGCTGCAGTGAGCACAATCGACATGATAAATAAATATGACCAGCTATCTTAGCTGCTCCAGAAACACGCGCGCCTGTCATGTGCAGTTGGATTTCATATGAATTTTGTGTCAATGCAACAGTGAGGGGAGGAGACGTTTCCCACCTCCGAGCTGTTGTCAAACCACCAGAAGAAGGTCAGCGTTCTGGTGTAACCTGGCGAAACCACTGCCGTCAGATTGGCCTCCTTCCCTCTGATGGCAACAATAGGAGCGGAGAGATATACAAGCTCCAATGGACCTGAGGCAACAGGGCACACATCAGTCCATGCATTCATATGCACAGACATGCAAATAAACACACAGATTCAGCAAGCTCAGAATATTCATGTGATTACAGCTGATGTATATTTCAACCCAGATGTGTGCTTCCGCATTTTCTGACGCTAAAACGCAATAAAAGACTGTGGAACCCCGACTGAAATGAAAGTCCGCAGAGTGAGACCAAGACAAAGTCAAGGCGTTCATGCTACATGCACCGCTGCAGAAATGAGTAATGATGTTTCCAATTCACATACTGGTGATGTGTAAAAACAGTGTGCTGCTGTCAGATCCCTGGCTGTTTTCCGCAGAAGCTGTCACTCTGTAAATCCCGGTCGTTCTGTAGATGTGCTTGATGCCGTCATCGGTCCTGCTCAGGTTGGAGTATATGATCTTAATGCCGTCCCCAAAGTCGAGCTGGATGCTCGTCCCCGGTGAGTCTCCCTGTGGGCGGACGGTGAAACATGGCATCTGTCACCACGGCTTAAGTCAGGATACATCAATTAGACCACATGCAAGTGAGGTAAGCTAAGCTCGGTCCACTACTAAAGTGCTGGATTCTGTATAAGCCATTGTGTCATTTATCTGGTACCATTTTATAAACAGCTCTTCATCGCAGATTCAGTATCAATGTCCCAGCATGCTATATTAGTGACATACTACACTGCGACCTTTTTATGTAATCTTTGATGACATACAATACTGTTACCTATTTTTGGTTATTTTTAATAACATATTACACTACAACATTTTAAAAAATATTTGTCACCTCTTAATATACTACTTATAATACTACTACTTTTTTCTTAATTTTTGACACATTATACAATAATATTTCTTATTAGACATATGATACAATTAGGTCATTTTTGTTACATACTATATTATGATGTTTTTGGATAATTTTTAATGACATACTTTAGGCTACAATTGTGCTTTTTTGCTCATTTTTGATGGCAGACTATCCAATGAGGTGCCACCTGACTGCATGGACCATCGATGACCTCACAAACTGACTTCATGACTGTGTGTCTGATGTGGCAGTCTACAGCACAGGGTCCTGTCATCTTCCCTAATCCCCTGTACACATCAGACTTGAAGCATAAGACGGACAGCTGTCACATCCAGCAGTTCTCTGATGACACACCCATTGTTGGAATACATGGACCAACACCGGGGAACGTCCACGCTCTGGCTATTTAGATCATGGTGAGTACAAATACCTGGGTGTTTGGGGTTTTTTTTGGTTATTTTGGACAAAATACTATGTTCTGAAATTTTGTCAGCATTTTTTGGCGTCTTATTATAATATGACGTTTTGTTCCCATTTTTGATGACATACTCTATCAGGAGGTTTTTTGTTCATTTTTCACAACATACTACATTATGATGTTTTTTGGCCATTTTTGACAACATACCACGCTTTAACGGTTTTTGATCATTTTTGACATTGTACTATACAAATCCACTGCTGTAACGAGTGGATTCTGAAGTCTGTGATGAATAAACTGCCATCTTACCTTATCATATCTTTAGTTCATTTTCTATGCCTTACTATACTATTATTTTTTTCGAAAGTTTAAAAACATTTGACTTTTTGACACCTTACAATACTATGATTGTTTTTTTTTACATTTTTTGAAAAATTTGACTTATTGACCAAATTTTTGACGCCTTGGTATACTACGTCTTTTTTTTTTTGATGTTTCGGACATTTTTCAAAAATTTAAATTTTTTCACAAAATGTTTGACGCCTTACTATACTATGTTGTTTTTTCAATGCTTTAGATGTTTTCCAAAATGTTCATTACATACTAAACTATAATGTTTTAACTAAACTATAATTTCTTGACAAAATTTTTAAAGCCTTACTATACTATGTCATTTTTTCGACTTTACGGATGTTTTTCAAAATTTTCATTTTTTGACAAAAATTTTGACTCCTTACTATACTATGTTGTTTTTTCAGTGTTTTGGATGTTTTTCCACAAAAAATAATTTTTTGACAAAAATTTCGACGCCTTACTATACTATGTTGTGTTTTCAGCGTTTCAGATGATTTTCGAAAAAAATAATTTCTTGACAACATTTTCAAAGCCTTACAATACTATGTTGTTTTTTTGAAGTTTCAGACGTTTTTCAAAATATTCATTGTTTGACAAAATTTTCGATGCCTTACTATACTATGTCGTTTTTTCGAC